>JAEQML010064526.1:0-21966 GCA_016904865.1 Pissodes strobi | reverse complement strand
GGGGGGGGGGGGGGGGGGGGGGGGGGAGCGAAGATAGTAGATGTTACCAGACGAAAAGTTAGAAAAGTGTTTCCTCTCCTTGGAAAGGCGGCGCCCGTCACATGTCCATCCGCCACGCCCATTTTCGCCCACATGTCGTTAAAATTGTTACAAAACAAAACGGTCCTGGGGCCCACTTGAAAAGTTTGTGACGGTAACGGACAAAGGGCGACTGACCTTGTCGTACAACTGACCTTTCTGAAACTCGCTCCTCTGTAATTCCCCGAAAAACGAAATCCCATCCAGCGGCGCCAGTGCTAATAAAAACCTCACTTAAGGCCAGCCCGCACCTTTGAAAAGCACGAAATCATGAGTCTGAGGCTGAGGTCGTATCGACTTGAAATACGGTTTAGCAGTCGCCGCGCGCCGTCCCGCAGTACACTCTAAAAATAAATCTAGTAAAATTACAGCAATAAATGTTGGTTATTTGTTGCCAGCAATAGTACAAGTAATATTGCCAGTGACACTGTAAAATTACAAGATTCACATAAAATTTTGTAAATAAATAACTGTAAAAACACATTTATTTTTGTATTTTCACTTTAAATTCATTGTTAATATCCATGTGAATATACAAGGAAATCACAATAAACACGGAATATTTCTTTAAAAATTTGGTAAAATCACAGCTAACATTAGGTGAAATTACACGCTAAATACACTTTAAATAAAGCAAAATGTATATTTTTAGTACTTATAACAGTAAATTTTCAGTGCCAAAACTGTGACTTGACAGCGACGATCCTTGTAATAAATTTGTAATATTACATAATAATTTATGTATTTTCATTTTTGGTAATTTGTCTAAGAAATAAAATAAAAATACAAAATTTGTATATACCAACATCATTTTATTTATTTCTAACGTGAACACGGTTACGGTATAAAACAACTTCGATGTTTAAAGTAAAATTTTACCTGGAAATCTCTCATAAGATCCGCAGAAACTGCTGCTTATCCCTTGAAACATTTCAAATTCTCCGATCATGGCATAGTATTCTCCCATCTTCAAAGTTTTAATTGAAATTACATGCTGCATGTTGCCTACTTCTACTTACTTGCCCCAAAAATTATATACGCATCGATAAAATTTTACCTCGAAATCAGCCGTAAAATCCACCAGAACTTGCCTCTAATCACCAAATAATGTCAGCATTTTCCTATCCTGACTCATTTTTCCAGATTCAGTCTTTATGAACACATTTAAATGGAATTGATGTTGAATTTCTGTGAGAAAATTGATGTAAGTTGTAAATAGGTATGGAACCACACATAAAACTACTAAATGAGCACTTATACATTGTGTAAATACAATACTCACCTGTTAAATACTCTTTTGACCACAAAACACAACACTTACTACTCTAAAGATAAAAAAAACAACAGACCGATACAAACTATGCCTATATTCAATTAAGATGCACATCAGCAAGATGCACCTCTTTCGTTGTGCCGAAAAGTGGGGAAATTCCACAGACAAATGTCGTAACTTAACAGTAGAAACACATAGTTTTTACAGTGACGGTGTAATATCACACAACTTACTGTAAAAATTGTTTAAAAACAAAATAACCTGTGTTTTTAATGATAATTCACAGAGTGTACGTAAAATTACAGGATATATGTAAAAAAATTATATTATTTTACCTGTAAATATCTATTAAAATTACCCCTAATAGTTCAATATATATTTTTTATAATTTTAGGTATTTTAATTTTTGTATATTTTCATTTTATTTTATTTTTCCTTTAAGCCAGGGGGTAGGGGCAAGTGTCCTACCGTGGCTAATCCCCTGTATGTAATGGTTTTGTTTCCAAATTATATTTGTCAGTTTATTATATCAATGAAGCACAAGACATGTATGAAATGAATAAATCATTATATTAATATTGGCATTATTGGCACGACTAGGAAATAATAAAAGTCTATGTAAAACCATTTAATAATAAACGCATAATATATATGATAAGAGCATTATGCTATGCATAATACAAATAATAAACGCATAATATTTATGATAGTAAGAACATTATGCTATGCATAATACAACCAGTAAATTATAGTTCTTAGAAAGCAAGTATCATTACGAATTTGTTTGAATTTGTTGAATAGGCAATCATAGAGCCGCAACTAGAAAAAATGTCAACAAAGGTATGAATTTACGACTCGGTTAACGTAAATGTTAAAATTTGCCTTTTTAGTTAAATATTCTGTGTACGGATGGCTGCAAATAAGTATATGTTATTTTCTTGCATATTTTTTTCTTATGTCATCTTGTTGAAAATCGTCAAAACGATGATGTTCAAAATCACTTCTTTCATGGCTAACAATACATTTTATTTATAGTAACAGGTTTCCTTCAAAGCATCTTGTTTGTTATTTATTAATGATTTAATACACATATTCTTGACAATTTGTTTTGCATCTAATGACAAGTGATTTCGATTTTATCTACTAGATGCAGAGCAACAGTTTTTCCACGGGTGCCACATTACAAAAAACTAGTTCACCACCAATATTTTTAAGAACTTCACACTCAACACTTCAGCGCATTTCTCAAACGCACAATACATAGGTTTTCTCAAGAGTGGTTATATTATTTAATATAATATGCTAATTGCACCGGTCCTGTAATCATGTAACAAGGGTGCGGAACCTGAATAACAATGAACTTATCCAGTACAGGGTAGACCTACCTGCTCTTTATAAAAGGGACAGGATTTCTGTGCAAAAATAGTACCAAACAAGTGACGGTATTAAAATTGCACTTAGGTCACCGCCGTGCAGACCTTTCAGATATACAACAATAAAGTTTTATTACAATGGATTACAAGTAGAGTATAGATAGCCAAAAGCAAAAGACGATATATCCTAAGATATATTTTAAAGCTCTTTTAAAGGAAAAGGATCTGCTAGGTATTTAGCCTTAGCAACTACTTAATTGCGGCAACAATACATTTAGATAATAACTTTTTCTACAAACGTGCGGAAAAGTACAGTTTTTTGTACGCAGTTTAGTTCGGAATTTTTTATTTTCCGCACTAATGCGGAAAACCTACTTTTCCGCACTGGACTTACTTATTAGTTACGCTTTTAAATACTTGTTATGCAACAATGATACATCTATATCAATAAAGGTGTTATCATTTTAAACCTATAGCGATGTCCTGAAATAAGGCAATCATTGCCAAAAAGCACGTCGTAGACTTTTATATTTCAACGCAACTGTACTTAGGAACTTTTGAATAATTGAGTTACTAAAATGGCTTCATCTGACAAAGAATTGCCCAGACCTATTCTCGACCGCGTCAGGAATCTTGATCCGCTACCGGAAAAATCAATAAACAAGTACAAACGAGAATGTTTACGAAAACATGTAAATTGTTAAAAGAAGAAGTGTTTTATAGCTTTGTTTCAAAGACGAATAGTACATAATGATTAAAGTGGCTGCAATATTTGCATTAGCTGGGCCATGCCGATGCCGTCGAGAAGAGCTCACAAAAATAACGACAGATGATATTGTGGACAAGGAAGAGGATTTGTTAGTGATGAGGGTTCCAGATTACAAAAATCATACCAGCATATATAAGCTTTGTAATATCGAATGATGGCAAATATATAACTCTCTATAAAGTATGCCAGTCTGCGAAAACCTGGGACTCCTCATAAACGACTCTTGGAGAATTACACCATTCAGTGAGTGGGAATAAACACCGTTGGCAAATTTCCTTCTGAAATAGCAGCATACCTAAAACTTACAAATCCTGGACTATACTCAATGTCTCTCATTTTTATGACTCCCGTATTATAGCTTCCTTAATACCCTACTATTTTTATAAAAATTTGGTTGAAGGTTGAATATAATTTCAACCAGTGACGTTTGCCGCTATAATAAAAGAGAGCAAATTTTTTCTTAGGCAACTTTTAAACGGACAAATAATGTCATATTCTTGTTTGGCATAATAGAAAACCTCCCTACCAGCGCTTTTAACGCAATAGCAAACAAAGCGTTCACAAAACAAAAACAATATGCAACGCTTGAAGAAATGTATTGATATTTGTGTAATTGGTTTAAAATCCAAATTAGATTTTTGTAATTATGAGTATAATTTTCCTTAAAAATTTGACTTCTCTTTTTACTTGAATACATTTTTATTTATTTACATACAATGCGGCGCCGGCGCGGCGCGTGGCAAATAGTAAATACGGTCTAACTTTCCCTGCATTTGTCTCACAAACAAAATGATTTTTGACAAACGTTTATAGGAAGTTCTTTGTCGATATTTTGTCCCAACAATTCCGATCCCAGAATTAAACGCAATACGTCAACAAATAATAATTGCGAGAAAAAAACGCAAGATGGCAAGACTCTTGTATGCTAGGTCTTGGTCTTGCGTAAGTCTTACAATACTAGGTCTTGGTTTTGCATAAATCTTGCACTGCTCGGTCTTAGTCTTGGTCTTGCAGATCTGGAGCTGGTCTTGGTCTTGCTTTTTTGCAAGATCCAAACCGCAAGACCAGTCTCGTTCATCACTATTTGAAGGGCCATAGATTCCAAACTGTCCGATTAAACTTACTTTTAAAAAAAAATTGTACTTTTATAAGTTGATAAAAATATGGAACAGACGGAATTATGAAGACTTACAAGGCAGCAGTTTTTATTTAAAAAAAAATCTAGGAAGGTAACATATTTTTACCTTCACTGTTTTTTCTTGAATCCGTGTGCTTGGCGTCATCTTGTCAGCTGCTCCGAAATGATCCCTTGCTAAAGATCCACGTCTTGTCTATGAAAACTATAGTAAAACCATTTGGACCTAAATTTCTATTTTTGATATACTCCCTTAAAAAATTGATTTTTTTGTGAAGAATATCTGGCAAGTCCATCAAATATTTTCTATTATTTGATTTTTTCCACTTGAAGCCTATACTCTTGATCCATCTTCTTAAGGAGTCGATAGAAAACTCAAAATATTCAATTTTTTCCCTGAACTTTTGTCTTTTTGTTGGTTATGTTACATATTCTTTTTTGGCGTACTGGGTGTCCCATTTTCGACACTTTTATATGGTATCTTCGTAATTGTTAGTGCTATCAAAAAAGTAATAAGACGGCATCTGCTCTTTTTAGGTCAAACTTAAATTGGTCAAATTAAAATTTGAAAATTTTCGCTCGCTTAAGAGATACGGGGGAAAATAAAAAAATTGTCAATTTCTAAATTTTCAAAACTAACCCTATATTTCCTTAGTTAAAAGAGATACAGAGAAATCTTTTATACAAAAGTTTCTTCATAATGATTGTTGAATAATCTGCCGTTTTCAGAATAAGTTTACCGGGTCAAGTAAAAAGTTATCGGACCTAACCTCATTTTTTTTAATGGAACACCCTGTATATTTTAATCTAAAAAGATAGTATTTTAAATTCTCTTTTCAAAAATATAACACACCATGGATGATATTGGTTTCCTAATCGATTTATTTAAACTTTATTACTTAAAACCACAGTATAGGCCATGAAACAAAAGCTAATATCCTAGAAACAAAACTATGTTTGACATTCTAGTTGGAAAGACATTACACAATATATTTTAACAGACAAAGAGTAGAAGAAATAGTTGGCACAAGAAAGTAAATTAAAAAAACTAGAAACTTTAAAACGAAATAAAAGATTCAGATTAAGGGAACAAATAACGGGAGTCATCGCAGATGTTCAAAAGCTCCTCCGTTGTTTTCAATGCACTCTTAACATCTTTTTCGAACAGATTTTAAGACATTCATGATGTGTAATGATTTTATTTCTGCAAAGGCCTCATGAATTCTTTGATCAAGTTGTTCTCGGGTTAAGGTGACTTCTTTATAAATTTTATTTTCCAACACTCCCCAAGGAATAAAACCTGGAGGTGTCAAATCCGGAGATCGTGTTGGCTACCTTATAGGTTCATGTGTTCCTATCCAACGGTTTTGAATACTCTCTTATTCGAAGGGCGTTATGGGTACGGGCGCCATCTTGTTGAAAGTAAATCTCTACTACTCCATTTAAAGAAACATCATCAAGGCTATCAAAAAGGTTTGATTGAGATATGTCCAGATACCTATTTGCATTTAAATTTTCTTCAAAACAGCGATACACCAACTTACATTTACCCCAAATCGACCTACCTTGTTGACGAAGAGGTCGTACTATGTGGGGATTTGTGGAGTTCCAATGTCTTTTGATTATGTCGGTTAAAAATACCGCAACTTGTAATTCGGCATTCATCTGACCAAACTATTTGTTTGTGAAAAGAACGATCCTCGTTACATTTATTTAAAAGCCAGTGAAAAAATTCCAATTTTCATCACCATCACCAGGGTGCAAATATTGGGTAATATTAACAACATCGGGAAAATGTTTATGGACGTCAAAATTATTTGCGCCTTAGATTTTGAAATTCCAGTTTCGGTTTCTATATTTCTGACGGAGGCGGAGGTAGATTTTTGGTCCTAAAATTTCAAAGTGATCTTAGAGAATAAAATTATAGTGTGTGCTTAAGACCACAAGACAGAAGTGAAAACTACGTCAAGACGAGATTCCCTATTAACCTTTCACAATCTAACAGCTGCAAATCTCAAATTCAAGGCGATAAAAGATTGTCCTAAACACGCCTAAAGGAGTTTTCACTTCTATAAAAGTTGACCTACTACTATTTAAAGCTACAACAGTATATATCATTCTATCTGATTATGGGCCTCGATAAGTCTTAACACGCTTATTTCTTCATTTTCGTTGTTTCCTTTATTATAATTTTTTGATCTCGGCTTCGTAAAAGAGCCGTATGTTTTTAAATTATCTTCCAGTCATCGGAATACATCCTTAAATGATTGCCGTCTTTCCGGATAGCGCACAAAACATAAATTTTGCGCCATTTCTTCGTTTTTTCCACTTTCAATATAAACTGATGTCATATCAAATTTTTCCAAATGTTGATAAGGGTTTTTCGCAAACGAATAGGTATATAAAAATAAAACAACTAGAATGTCAACACACTTTCGTTTCTAGCATATTAGCTTTTGTTTCATGGCCTGTACAGGGTGTACATACAATTTTCATTGCAGAGTATCTCCATTATTTTGGCAGATAGAGAGATGCGGTTTTCGCAAACCTGGACTATTTTTTCGAGAAATAAAAAATGCCATAATCAAAATTTTCCTAGCCCTCTTCGTTTTCGAGCTACAGGGTGAATTTGAAAATTTGCACTTTTAGGGCATGCCTCGTATCTTAGCTGCCTGATAATTTATCAAAAAGATAAAAATGCATTCTTAAAAATCTTTTTACGTATAATTAAGTGCCGTGCTTGAATTTTTTTAAAGCTACCGTTTTTTACATACGACCCAAACTTATGATTTTTTAAATGAACCACCCTGAGTTACGAAATTGTGTGAAAAAAAAAATTCAAGCACGCCACTGAATTATACGTAAAAAGATCTATAAGAATGCGTTTTTATCTTTTTGATAAGTTATAAGGCAGCTTGTGTAAACCGCATCTCTCTACCTATCAAAATAATGGAGATACCCAGCAATTACAACGAAAATTGAACACCCTGTACTGGTGGTTTTAAGTAATAAAGTTTAAATAAATCGCTTGGGAAACCATTATCATTCATGGTGTGTTATATTTTGGAAGAGAGAATTAAAAATACTATCTTTTTAGATTAAAATATACAGGTTGTTCCATTGAAACAATGAGGTTAGGTCTGATAACTTTTTGATGTGTAAACATCTTAGGAGGCGGTATAAGGGTAAATCTCGGCAAATGGGTCGGAAATGAGTAAACCGATGCTAGCCGCTAGGGCGGTATTATTATACAATTTTGCCATTTAAAATCCTTTTAAACATATTTTAGACGATAAAAAAGCATATTTTAAATTAAATGAACCTTCAAAAGTATTATTGATTAATTATTTTAAACTTTAACCTAATTTGTATTCTATGAACGAGCTAAAATGTATAGGCAACGGCCATAGCACGTCGAAAATACCAGTTCCCGTCCGATCACTGAAGTTAAGCAATGTCGGGCGTGGTTAGGACTTGCATGGGTGACCGCTTGGGACCAGAACATGCTAGTGTAATTTTTGTACAATCAATGTCGTTATAGGAGATGTTTATACATCAGTGTCTCGAGTACTAGCAGACTCGTTTTTTTTTTAATGACTCCGTATATTTATTCTGGAAACGGCAGATTATTGAACAAAAATTTTTGTATAAAACATTTTTCTATATTTCTTTTAACTAAGAAAATATAGAGTTGGTTTGAAATTGTCAATGTTTTGATATTCCCCCTTATCTCTTAAGCCACGGAACATTTTCAAATTTTGATTTGACCATTTTAAGTTTGTCCTAAAAAGAGCACATGACACTTACTCGTATATTACTTTTTTCATAGCACTAACCATTACGCCAAAGAGTATATAATGTAAAGAGAAGACAGCCGGCGAATTTCCTTTGATCTTTCGTCAGCCGTTTCAATGACCTCGTCCCTTTAACTCGGAGATATCGCGACGTTGCCGGATGTAACTTTTTATCAAGGCGTTTGACGTCAAGTCAAACAAGATGGCGAATAATCGATTTCATCAGAGTGGGTCGAAATAACGAAAATGAGGACAAACTTTACTAAATATCTAATACTTTCTGCTAGGATAAAATTTTATATCGAGTGATTTTCATTCAAATTCTCCGAATTTGTTTAAACTTTTGCATTTTCTTAAAATCTCAGTGCTCAACTTATTTTAATTAAAAAATTTGATAAAATTTAGTTTTTTAATGTTTCCGGTGAATTTTTATAAAAATTTATTCAGCACGTCTAAAAGCTTTAATTAATCAAATAAGAATTTCCTTCAGTTTAAATTAAAAAGGTGGAATCAATATTTTTCGATTATTTTAAAGGAAAGTTTCATTCAAAACATAGAGGGTATAAACTCTTAGTATGTAGATAAACCAACGAAAAAGTAAATTCTATTCGAATCTCACTTTAAAGCTTCATATTCACTTCCGCAAATTTCGCTTTTTTTGACAGTTGTTGATTTTTCGCGCGAATGTAAGTTTTGGTCCATACTCATTGACGCGAAATTTCGTCGGCGAATATTTGCTACAAAGTTCAAATAGTTTTAACTTTTTTGCGAATTGATGTTTTTAGTGGAATAGGTTTTATAGGTTAGGTCCAAGTACCGGAAGATATAAGCATATAAGCAGGTTAGTAATATATTTTTAAGTCTAGAATGGGCTCAATTAATCTCATTCCTGCAAGCAACTAAATTGCTAGAATCGCATTTTAAAAATATATTTATAATCGAAAATTTTCTTTTCTGGTATCATTTAGCTGGTGGGTATTTGGTAGTTTTAGGATAATTACCAAAAGGACGCAAACGGAACATAAAATAAAAATATCTCGACCGAAAAAAATTATAATTAATATTATTATCCAATGGTCAAAGTATCTATTCTACAATTTAACTAATGAACCCAATGCCTTAAAAGGATAAACAAATAAATAAAGCAAAGCAGTCAAGAAATTTGAAGTTAATTTACAATTATGGTAGAATTCGTAAAAAAAATAACATTTTTCGCCGCGCATAATTTTAAAGCTGAAAATTATAGTTTATGTCAAAAAAGGCGAAATTCGCGAAAGTGAGTATGAAGCTTAATTATTAGAGTAGAATTTTCTGAATATTTAGTAATAAAATTAAAACAATTAATATTTTATCACAAATCCGAGGATTTTTTGAGAAAAGTCATGAAAAATGCATGTATTGTAGGTAAGTAAAATTTTACCGAGTGATTGTTAAAAGATTCTATTAAATGAATTGTGTACATACCATAATTAAAGTTTACACACCTAATTTCAATTACACAATATGAATTAAAAAACTAAACCAAACGTCTCCCTAATAAATCTAAACTTGACCTTTACGAGATATATTTAACCCACTGTGTTGGCTGATCGTCTTTACTTGACGATTGTGTCCAATATAATCCGATAACATACCAGGCGCCCTTTAAGTCGGGGTTCTCATCTATCCCTCTCTAATTTGATTGCTCTGTCTTACTGTCCTCTCTTTACATTATATACTCTTTGATTACGCTATAAAAGTGTCGAAAGTGGGACACCCGGTACATAAAATAAATTGTGTCCCGAATGACATTTTTTAAATATTTTGCAATTTTGGTTTTTGCGATCTTTTGCTTGAAGACATATACTGGAGGGTACATGTAAATTGGTTCCCAACCTAAGAAGGGTCAAAAATAATTTGTAAATTGGTCCCCGAGATTTACCTAATAAAGCACGGTTTGATTTTTATGAATCTGTTTATTATACAACATACAACATAGTGTTCTACTTTTAAAATAGCAACTAATACAAAATAATAACTTTCATATTTTCAATCTTTAGTACGTAACATCACAGTGAAAAGAAACAGATTTAATAAAATGTAGTCGACTAATTTCCTTTCTTGAATATAATTCTGTAATTTTTTCTATACATTTTTGGCGGTTTTTGACTTTACTATTATGCATTTTAGCCGTAATATTGACGCTTTGTAATTTCACATAATTTTCAGTTTGAAATTTTTATAAGTTTTTCCAAAAAAGACGCATTGAAATGTTTATGAAAAGATTCACAGGCATTAGTTGTACGCGTAAGTTCAGCTGATTTCTGAGGCCAGAGGTAATTTGGAATATAATTATCTGTTAAATAATCTGAATACTTTTGAATATTTTGGCCTGTTGGTGCTATCGCAAGTAAATCAAAAAACAATGCAGTCACTAACATCATGAGGACTTAACAATGTAAGACCAAAAGTCATTTGTAGCCATCTACCAATTTCAGAATGTTCGTTTCTATATTCGGGTGTAATGCCGTATTCTTGAATTTTTCTATACCACGATTGGGCAAGGTGAAACCGACACCCGATTATTTCTACTGAAGGAAAAGTTTGCACCACTGCTTTATGGATGGCTTGCTTAAAATCAATAACAATTTCCGAAATTCTTAATCTAATACTATTATCCTTACAAATATTGATTATTAAGTTGAACATATTTTCATACGTTTCTGTCCGCTTATTTGGTAACAATGAGAAAATTAATGGAATATAATGCCCGTTATAATAACCATTTAAAGTAAAAAATGGGCAGAAAAACTGTGCAGGTTATTAAACGTACCATCTAAAAATATGTGTCACTTTTTCTAACATCTGAATATTAGATTGACACGAAAATATCACTATCTCTTCAATTCTACTGTTACAAAGTAAAAACTGCTCAACCCTACCAGTTTGGATGTTTGCCTTGTCAAGGAAGTCACAAATTTCCTGGATGTTTTTCGGTAAACTTGCTGCGTTTTTCTGCGAGCAGTAGATATAGATGTTTCTTCGGACACAAGCAACGTCAGATGTAACAATTGTGGATGGCAGATTTTCTTGAAGCACTCTACGAATAGTCTTCGTATGTTATTCGGATCGATCCTCTACAGCTTTTCGTTTGCAGGCAGCATTAACGATTTGACAGTTTAACTCCCCCACAACGGCATCTTGGGAATGTTCATGCATATGTTTTGTAATAGTTATATTATTGTCACCTTCGTCCAAAGTAAGGACAAATGATTTGAACTTTCTATTTGTGCAGGTGCAAGTCTATTGCTTCTCACTAGTTTTCAGGGGATTTTGGAAACCATATTTATAGTTATTAATAACTATTAACTGTTTTCCTCGCTCACTTGAAATGATTTCCAAATTCATGACGAAAATACAACACAACTTTAAACACAAGTGATAGCCACAGAACAAAAATGCAAACTAAAACTTCAATATCTATACAATTCCTTCACACCCCCAATATAATTTATTACACCCTCAATTTGTTAAAGGGAACCAATATACCAACGATCTTTTTGGGTTTGGGAACCAATTTACATATTACTAACAAATGTTTCAAACTACCCTTTTATTTCCTACCTGCCGGGAACCAATTTACCAACACCCATACTGGAAGCGTAATCCTGGTTTGATTGTATCCTATTCTTCTTTATATTTCTTCTAACCCCAACTGACCCAAACTTTTCGAAATAACTTTCGACAACAAGTTGAAAAACCAATGTTTTTGATTGACAGTGACCGATACTTCATATAACCCAGTATATAAAAAATGAAAAATCATCGGACACCAATTTTTTTCAAAAGTTTGTTGTCACCGCCGTTTGTAATATACTAAACAAAGATAAACAAAAATGACGTCATTACAAATGGGTATAATTCCGACTTTAGCGCTGCATTTCAATTTATGTGGAAAATATGTTTCGAAATTAAATAATTCGAAAACGGCTGACAATAATATATAGTGTGTTATATCAACATTTTTTAAAATTTTGCGTAAAATCTGAAAATGCAATAATATACATAGTGTTCCATTACAAGCAAAACTAAGTTAGGCGAATAACTTGTTTAAAACGGTGATACATGACAATAAAAACTTGGCAGGTAGTTCTATAACACGTTTTTTGATTCATTTCGAAATAATAAAAAATACCAAAGTTACACCCATTTAAAATGTGAACAAGCTAATTTGATGGAACTGTACTGATGATAAATAATGATATTGTATAGACGGCAGACGCGTATTAAAATTGCATTTATATGTAGGTTAAGTTTATAGTTTTTTTTTGCAGTAAAATATTTACTTATAGGATCTTGAAATATTGCGATCTGCTTAGTTTTTTTTCTGTCTGTGTGCCGGAGGCCACGAAAGGCTATGGTGTATACCCGTGAGAGTACGGTGACCTGTTATATTATGGCTTATATACCGTCAACGTTGTCCAAGTATCGAAACATGCACACTTGGTGCACTTCACACTACTTTTTATGTGTAGAATGTGTAGTCAAATAATATAAACGTTTCGGAAAACGTTTAAATAGTACATCGTAACGATCTAATGCTATCAACTCTTGGTTGGTCTTGACTCAAATTAACACGCTGCCGGTGATTGGCTGTAATAACCCGAGAAATAAACTTAATTTTTAAAACCAAGGCAAGAGAACAATTGAACGATTCAAGATTGCAACAGTTGCATTCTAATAACTTGTGTGTACCGTAATTTTTATTTTAACTATACATTTATTCGTTTTTTCCACGCTAACAATATAGCTTACCACGTACGGTTTCGTAAAAATTGCACATTCAGCCATAAACTACAGTGCTGATTATTGAAGCAAGTAGTGATTACGAGAGTTGAGGTATACCTACATAAGGTGCAATGTCGGTTTGAAACCACGAAATGATTTCGATATTTTGAACAAAAATTGTAATGGCATAGACAGCGGATAACTAATTAATTTATGAAGTTTTTTCGATTTAGCTATTAGGTAAGCTATATTATGTTATTTTTTGGGTATTTTCTTGATATTGTTGTGTTTATATTCAATTCGAAACGAAGGCCGATAAAAAATAATATCCGTTGTTAGATAAGTATTACCTTCCTAGATGCTAGATAATATGTATCTTATTTACTTATTTTGAGATTTTTCATTTGTGTAGCTCTTCTTTGTCCATCAAGCAATCCTTTTACCTGCTATGCGGTACAAACTAATCCTTTGACTAGAAGTTTTAAGAATACATATTTTAAAACGGTTATAACAAAGCTTTTAACTGACATCTTTTAGAGTAGTTAAGTAGTAAGAAATATTCACTTTCTATTCTTCATTATTTTAAAGATGTCTATCGTGCTGCTAAGATTCCCAACTGAATTGTATGCAGTAGAAATGAGTAACTACATTATTTTTTGAAGAAATCTAGAAGAGCGTAGCAAATAGGTGGAGATCGCAATTTTTGAAATATGTTTTGCATTAATTTATGCAACCTGAATATATTTTTTTGCTCCCATCTTTTAATTTTGTTAAAAAAGTCTAAACAATTCAGTGATGACCGATTCAAGGAATAAGCATTTGTGAGCTGCCAGGTTATTGCGAGCAGTCCGGTGGTATGCATGCTTTCTACTTGTAGGTATCTTGCGATAAGGTCTAGATAAATGTAAACACACCATATCAAATCTTTATCAGTTTTTTCTTCGTGATATCTATATCTGCGATTTGTGACTTGTTTCAAACAAATATATGTTCTGCGTGTATTTTCTGGATATTAATTTGTCATCTAGTAAGCGGTTTGAATAGCGACCCTCCTGTTCAAATATGTAGCGGGTGGCCAACTTAGAATGGCACTGCGTTATATAGCTCGAAAAGTACGGTTACGGTAAAAAAATTATGAGTAAAGCGGCCAAGAGAAAATCTTGGAAATTATTTTTAAGTTTGGATTATACTCTATTTCGAAATGGTGCGGAGTAATAAAACCTACTTATAAATGCAAAACGCTAACAGAGTGGTCAAATAAATTTTTGTGATTTCTAAATATTTAGCCACAGCTGTTATAGCCTGCTGTATTATATTTTAACCATTCCACCCTGTTTTGTATGGCAATCCCGCTGCAAACAATAGGCTTTATTAGCAAAGGGTCCATTTTCTACCTGCAGTAGCGTACGTTTGGGTATTTAATTTAAAATACCTGTTTTACCTAAGTACTTTTATTTATTCACTTATTTATGTATATTCAAAAACAGTTAGTATTACTGTAACATTTTATCACATATAATATTTATATAATAAGGTATAAGAATTGCGATTTTGTGTAAACAGTTATGTAGAGAACTATGGTATATCATTTTCGTCGTCAGAAAAATCCGTCGAATCTTCGTCATGTTCCAAGGATATAATTAAAGGCTCTACAATTAGGTCAATTAAATGGTCTAGTTTCCACATTTTTTCTTCTTCTTTTATAACATGCTCAATACACTTACGCCATTTTTCAGAATCGACATTTTTTAAAGATTCCTCAAAGATAATTTTAACATCTTTCATTTTAAACGTCGTGTTTCTCGTTGCTACATAACTTTTTACTTGGGTCCAAACAAGTTCAATGGGATTTAATTCGCAATGATACGGAGGCAGACGAAGAATAGTAATATTTCGTTTCTGTGCAATTTTGTCTACTACATACTCGGTGAAACGAGCTTTATTTGATTACACTATGGACAACAGTTCCTTTTTCACCATACTTTCATCAAATGGTATGTTATTCTGTCTAAACCACTGAATAATATCCGCTTTTCTCCATGAATTAGTTGGTATTCTGTCAACTTTTCTGGAATGATAACTCGCATTGTCCATCACTATCACAGAATTAGGTGGAATGAGATCTAACATTTGTTCAAAATATTCTTCGAACACATCGCCATTCATGTCTTCATGGTAATCGCCAGAATGATTTGACTCAAACATTAACAAACCGCCCTCAACAAAACCATCAACACTTCCAAGGTGTGTAATAATCAGTCGCTTTCCTTTCCCAGATGGTGGGTTTAGTCCGGTGGACCAGCCTTCTAAGAATGCTTGACGAAAACTTGAAATATTTTTGTCTTGCCAAATCTTCCCAACCGTATATCCTTCATTAAGCCATGTTTCGTCCAGATAAGAAATCTTTCTATTCTCACTTCGAAACTGCTTTATCTGTCTTAAGTAATGTCTCCTCCAGCAAATAATTTCATCTTTTTCGATTAGGAGCGATTTTCTGCTTTGTTTTTCCCAGCTGAAATTCATTTGTTTTAAAGTTGTCCACAATTTCTTCCTGCTTATCGTTGGAGACATATTTTGGTCTTGCTTCAAGGCTCCTAAAATTTTGTCGATGGTTGGTATTTCCTTATTAAAATAAAAGGAATGTACTGTTCTTCTAATTATAAGTTTGTAGTCTTCATCGATAGGCACCGTCTTTCTTCCTGAAGATGGTATAGGTGGTTTTACAGCTCCACTTTTTCGTTCACACCTTAATTTATATATCGACGTTTTTGAAACACCCGTCATTTGCGAACACATTTCCACCACAGTATCAACGCTATACAGAGGATTTTGATGTTTGA
This sequence comes from Pissodes strobi, assembly GCA_016904865.1. NCBI lineage: Eukaryota > Metazoa > Arthropoda > Insecta > Coleoptera > Curculionidae > Pissodes > Pissodes strobi. The sequence continues at coordinate 5,937 of JAEQML010064526.1, read as the reverse complement.
GGGCGTCATATACATTAAGAATAATATTCTTTTCGTTAACAGAAAATGGACATTTGCTCGCTCGTTTCACTGGAGAGAAAACTGAATTAGCCATTTTAATTGAAACTATGAAATGAAAGAAACACACTGTGTCTTCTTCGGAAGAACAAATATAACTGAAAAATTACAATTACTTAAACTTTAGGGTATGCATACAAAAAATCGTCAAATTTGAATGTTTACAATAGTAATAAAAAAACCTAAGTGTGATAAATATAATGCTGGGAAAGTCCGAGTATTAGGACAGGTAAACGTTTAAAATATGTACGTATATGTACGTAATTATGTACGCCTATGTATCAGCAATCAGAAAATGATTTATTACTTCGCATCATTTCGAAATAGAGTATAGTGCCTAATAGCCATCTTAAATTTTCAAAACCAGCTTTTTTGCAAAATTTTCCTAAATTGAAGATAGTGGAATACATTGCCATTTTAGGGCCGAGATAAACTCGATTATTTTTTTTAACCCTTTTTGCTCTATCTCCTAAAGGAAAGTGGTGGGGGGTGTTCGAACATTTTCGGAAGTAAATTCAATAACTTCAAAAGGGCTGAACGGGTCTTAATAAGCCTGAAGTCGTTGAAAAGAGCTTTTCTTAGGCTATCAATTGTGACTTGAGTGGAGTGATAGTGATTCCTTACCAAGCCATCAGAGCGCGTTTTCTGACATAACTGCAAGTAAGTCAGATTTTCTCAAAAAATTAAATTCAAAAATTATAATGGGGATACCTAAATGTCAAACATATTAAGATTGCAGCTATTTATGATGTCTGAGACATTTCTGTGGATTTATTTGGAAAAAATATAAATTTTACACCTGCAGAAGTGATGTGCTATTTTTCAATGCAATTATAATTAGGGATGGCAACGTTGCATTGATGTTTTTGTTACTTTATCACGATTTTGAATAAAAAATCTAATAAACTAATTATTTTTAAGGAAAAAAACTAAAAAAATATTCAATCTAAAAAATGGAGCTTATTCAAGCAAATATTTGTTTGATAATGGACAAACACATATTTGTTTGAATAAAAAATAATATTTAATTGATTTCTTTTTTAGATTTTTTTTTGTTCGAAATAAATATTTATTCCGAACAAACAATATGATTTTATAGTCGTTGTTCACATTAAACAAACATAACTTTAAAACAAATAGAATTATTTTGATTGAAATAAGAGAAGTTATTTCGTACAAATACCCAAAACATTGGTTTAAATACTCGACCTAGTTAAATTAAAACACAAAGATTTTGAAGTAATTATAACATGTATTTTTTCTAAAACTTCTTTGTTTTGATTGAAATCTGAGGTATATTTGTTCCAAGAGCTTCGTGTTTTAATTTAAATAGGTCGTGTATTTAAACCAATGTTTTGGGTATTTGTACGATATAATTCCTCTTATTTTATTCAAATAATTTTTATTTGGTCAAGCCTTATTTTTATTTAAAATGACAATTTGATTAATTTGATTCAAATAAGCAAATTACTTAGTTAACGAAATCTTGCCTTTGTAACAAATAATTGTTTATTTATTTTAAGTAATTGCATTTAGTTGTTTTTAATGTTCAATGTTTACTGTTTGTGTTGGTGATGACTTAAATAAAAAAAGACATTTTGGCTGTTGTAAATATGTATTAATCTTTCTAGAAGGACTATTTATTGACATTCAGTTAGATGAGTGATTAAAAGTCGACTTCATTAGCAAATAAAAAATCTATAACAAATATGTAGCTTTAAAAAAAAACACTGTTAATATTCCTATGTTTCACGTTTTAGCTGAAATAAACTATATATATGTCTTAGTTTTTTTTTAATTGGTAAATATTCCAAAATATTCGACGTATGATTCTGGAACTTTTTTAATATAGGTTTGATATTTGTGAATCTAACAGTTTTTGAAATAATGAGGCTTTTATTTAAAAAATCACAATTTCCAGCGTCTTTTTATTATTAAGTACCACCCTGTATTTTGCTTATTGATTAAACTAGACTTTTATGAGCCTTCCTGCATGTTAATTTAATTATTTAAATGTTTTCAGCTGATGCTAAATATCGTTAAAAACCTGAAAATTTATTTTTTGATATTTTGCTTATAACGCAAATGAAAAAAATATAGATAAAAGTTCCTTGAAATATCCAAAAATGTTCCGATACACAAATTCATTTTTGATTAATGTGCTTATAATATTCGAAATACAATAACGAGAATTTGATACATTTCAAGTTGTGTTTTATATGTCAGCTCTGTATAGTCATCAAATTACCTGTAGAAGAAAGGTATACAAACTGGCAACTGAAAAATAAAACCAAATTTTTATGCCTATATTTAAATAAGAAGACAAGAAAAAGTTAAAAATAAATGTTGAACAAGAAACTAAAAAAGGGAAATTTTTCCCACTATGACACGGCCATATTTTTGAAACCATTACATTTGCTTACAATTAAGCAAAATAAATGCTGAAACCCATTTTTAACTACTAATCCAAAAAAGTTGTGCCTTTAAAACCGCACGACAGCAGTGAATATTAAAAACTATATAAAATTAGAACAGGTTACACGCCCTAGAAGTGAAACCTTCATAAAACTAAACCAAGCGGTCACCCATCCAAGTACCAACCACGTCCGACGTTACTTAACTTCAGTGATCGGATGACAACTACTTTTCACTTTGTACTCTTGGCAGACATGTAAAAGTTATTTTGATTTATAATCATCTTCGAAGTATGTTAGGTAAAATCAGATAATGTAAGTATTTGTCCTTACTGTGTGTAGAACATATTTTAAAATAAATGATCCATTTATATTCTGACGGGCATGTGAAGATTTATTCACTTTTCAAAGAGATATTTGAAGGTATTTAGGCTGGTTGTCATCGGAATAAAATTTAATATTTATGTAGTACCTAAATCTAATAATGCTATTTTAATTTACCTCTTAAAAGATAAGCCGCATCATACTTGAACTCAGAACTTATTCTAGAATATAATAAATGAATTTATTAGTTATCGGTTTAGCTGCATAATAACTAGAGGTTTCTTTACAATTTTAAATTCACTCATTAAGTGATAATATCATTTAATTTTACCGCCTCAATGTGTTCTATCTAGCTCTCTCACAGGCTACATCCTATAGATCTATACGACTATTATAAGTATTGGGATACCCTTTATGTGATTTAAAATAATTGCTATGAGAAATAAATCTTATCTTTTCTTTCTTATTTGAAATTTATTATACAATGATATCCATGTAATATTAATAGTCCGTTTTTGGCTTAATTAGGTACTTAAAACAGTACGGATTTTAATAGGTTTTCTTAATTTACTCAATTACTACTGTTTAGACACACAGGCTTCTCTCTCACATTAAGATGGGTTGGATAGGCAAAGACTGGAATAGTTGGTCGTTATAGAACCTTGTAAGTTTTTCATTTGTATTTGTACCTCCCAAATACAAATTATAGAACAGTTATAGAACCTTGTAAGTTTTTCATTTGTATTTGAGAGGTATGAGTTAAGTTATTATGAAGTAATAACTCGATGAAACGGAAAAAGCGACACTAATAAAAATATATAGATCTAGCCTGCGAGAGAATGAGATTGAACACAGGTCCGGTCACACACTTTGAGGCGGGAAAATTAAATGTTATTATCACTTAATGAGTAAATTTAAATTTCTAAAGAAAGCCCTAGTTATTATGCATGCTAAACCGCTTAACTATTAAATTCATTTATTATATTTCCGAATAAGTTCCGAATTCAAGTATGTAGTATGCGGCTTATCTTTAAGATGTACATTAAAATAGCATTATTAGATTTAGGTACTACACAAATATCAACTTTTATTCCGATGATAATCGGCCTAAATACCTTCAAATATCTATTTGAAAAGTACACCTCAGACTATATACGAATCATTTGTAATAAAATATCTTCTACACACAGTAAGGATAAAAAATACATTATCTGATTTTACCTGACATACTTCGATGATGATCATAAGTCAAAATAAATTTTATATGCTTGCCAAGAGTACAAAGGGACAAGTAGTTGTCGTCCGATCACTAAAGTTAAGCAACGTCGAGCGTGGTTAGTACTTGAATGGGTGACCGCTTGGTTTAGGTTTTATGAAGGTTTAACTTACCGCTTGTGAATTGTTTCTAATTTTATTTAGTTTTTAATATCGCTCTGCTGAAGTAATAACCTTGTAAAAAATCTTGTTTGAATCAAATTTTGGCATTAATATCCTTGAATTTAATTTGCTTCTTAATACAGCAGATCCAGAAGTGGAGGATATGAGACCAATATATTTTGATCCGGGTTCTTCTACCAAAACATCATGTTCTTCCATTATTGTCCTTTTCTATTTTTTGTAAAAGTGAGTCTTGTCTTTTCGTCCATCAAAGTAAAGGCCTTCTAAAATCATGGCCTGAGAACTTGTAGTTAATTTCTATTTTTTTTTTGTCTTGCTCTTCTTATTTTATGACGGTCAATATCATTCCGAATAGATTCATCACTTATTATAAATATGGCAGCTCCTGCTTTGTCGGAAACTGCATAATGGTCTATAGTATTTCGGCCAAAGAAGAAATGGGTTTGAAATTTACCATCAATTTTATTGGTCCTGAAGTACTTGGTTCATTTAAAGGAGGTTGCGTTTCAGAAGAAAGTATTACTGGGTGGTACATCATCGTTATTCTGTTTTTTTTTTCATATTCAAATTACTTAAACATATATTTCTTTCCATATTTCTAATTCACGACTTACCCGCATATCTTCTGCTTGCTTTCTGTCCTCCATCTTTGTTTCTTGACGAAATGTTTTATAATCTACAACATCTTTCTAGACGTTCTTTGATGTTGAAGAAACTGACCTTCTTTTATAGGAACCTAAAATATTAAATTTTTTACTCAAAACCAGACAAAAAAGTTAGGTAAAATTACTACGGTAAAATTACCTACCTCTTTTTGTTTTATATAGGAACATTAACAAAAAATATGGCATTTGCAGGCTGCAATATCAAACAATTTCTGACTGTTGGTTTTGAAAGTGTCCAATTTTAATTCATAGGAAAAAATATCATTTCGCTGCAAGTACGTCTTCAACGAATCTTTGTTTTTTTTTGTGGTATATATACCTTTTAATTAGAGCTACAATTCTTTGGTGATTTAAAACAGGAACTAAGACATTTTGTCACATTTCTTGAACCCTTTGACCCACTTGGTGAACCAAAAACTGAACATTCGATTGCATGCCTTGTTGTTCTAGTCATTTTAATGATGTAATACTCAACCTCAACAACAGTCAACAAACCACTAATCACTAATATTGCATCTTGCAAATACGTAGATAGGCGAGGACGTTGTAAAATAAGCAAATCTAGTAAAATAATATGTTTCATCTCATTTTACCCAAGTGGGTAAAATGACATGGTCAAATTTTTTAAGCCATTCTTACAATTAAGCGTAATGCTGAAACCGAATTTTAACGGCTAATTGTATACGCTAATCCATCTAAAATCTTGATACCAGTCAGTGGCGCAAGGAGTTCAGCTAGCTCTCGTTTATCGTTCGATGGGAAAGTTGTTTAACATACCAAGCCAATGACATACTGCGTCAATTTTACGATCAATAGGCTATGCCACTTTATCCAACTATGGCACTACTTATAAAGCATATTTTTGAAGTGAATACTTCTTTGGCCGCATGAGAGTGATTTTTCCAGGCCGCCGGACGACACGCTTTGAAATTTTCGTCTCGCAAGAGAGATAAAGTATATGACTCTCTCTCCCTCTTTCTCCCTCTCTCCTTAAATATTTTATAAAAACACAACTTAATATAGGCAACCACATGACCTTAGACTATGAGCAGTGCATAGAAACTAATCAATAAAACTTC
>JAEQML010064525.1:0-21968 GCA_016904865.1 Pissodes strobi | reverse complement strand
TCCCCTATTAGATACGTCAACCAGTTTGAGGCGCTTACAATAAGCTTTTCTATGTTTGTTAATTGTAGCGAGTATTAACTCCATTTTTGATGATTACCTGCCTTTCACATGCATTTATTTATTAATGGTTAAACCATTTTTTGCATTTAAATACATAATAACAAACATAACAATAGGTGGCTTAAAGTTACAACTGAAACAGAATATTTCAAAACAACATTATGAAAATCCCAAATCACAATACCCAATTTAAATCTAAACCAGTTCAAGGAGACGCCAACAAAGTCCAAATCAGGATTAAAATTGAGTTTTACTCATCTTCTGATGATGCTAACATGGTTAGCGAAACGCGGGTCGAGTGCAATAATTCTGTTTCGGTATTGTGGATAAAACTCCATTTTAGTGCATGTTGCCGAAGGTTCCAAACCCCAACATAATCATTGCCAAGTGTAGAACAGTTTTCTTATGGGTGAAGGTAGCCAAGTCTCTCCGCAGCAGTTCAAAGTTGACTCTACGCACCTATTAAGAGCTAAAAAGCAGTTTCTTATGATTTAGAAGAAGCAAAACGTGTTTGGGTGCCAAATGTTAACCCTTTGTACACACCGAAATTAGATTAAATCAGGAAGAACAAAATCCGCCCAATCTCACATTTAAATTGCAGTTATTTCTTGTAAAATATCAAACCAATTATACCAAAGATTTTGGCGCATCTAGGACATTATGATCTAATAAATCAAAAGCTTCTCTGAAATGTATGTGCACAGAATGCACCATCATAATTTTCACAATAATAATTTTATTTTAAGCTTCTGATATTAAAAAACTCAATTAACATGTAATTATTTATAAAAGTGCATTCAAATTAAATGCATCTAATTTCAATAGAAAAATAAAGAATTATTTTTTATATAAATATTACTTAATAATAATAATTTTTAAGGAAAATTAATTGAATCTGATTTTCTAGTATAATTGCTTTTTGAGGTTTCACGCCTGAAAATATAATATGTATGTACATATCAGAAGATTGAATAATATTCGGATAGAATGGTTTCGAGGGTTAGTGTGCCGCAAGTTCCGTGGAGCTACTCTTATCTATTAGAAACTACTTATAAATTAAATTTGGGTGATTTGTTCCTGTCCCCAATGCAAACTTATCGGGATGGTGAAATTTACAAAGCATCTCAATCACTTACAAATCCATACTGTTACGAAAAATCCAATATGGAACACCTTGGAAGTTGTAGACTGTATGCAAACCGGTTTATAATTCTTAACGTTACCGCTGTTAAACCCTAAATGTAAGTATAATTATTATATTGATTCTTACCATATATATCAAATATACATTCATATATAAAATCAACATTTAAAATCTTCTGAGGGAGTTTTCCACATACGTTAGCCAAACACTTTAAAGGTTCAGTTTTTCGTTCTTCAACCCACCTTTTACATCTATTTTGCAGTAATTGTTGAACCGAAGATGTCAAATTCTGAAATCGAATAACAAATTGATTATGCCCTTTCTATATAAAAATATTAAATTCATAAACAATCTCTTGTTAGATTTGAAATGTATATTGTATAATTGATGTATGTATATTTTTAAACTTTTTAAACAGGAAATTATAAAAACATTCACTACTATAACTTAATATTTTATATTTCCACCCTTCCTCTATTTTGGTAAATATATATTTATTTCGGGTATCATGTATCAACATATTATCTAGATATAAATAGTACTGCACACAGCAACAAAACCTAGCAAAAAACTAGATGCCTAATATTGCTTAGCAATTTTGCACCTTCCGTTCTGCGAATATTCTTGTAAATGTCAGTAAGGTTCCTAGTATAAAAAAATTATCAACGATAACAACAAAAATCCCTGTAACCAGTGTACAAACAATATCGAGTAGAGCAAAATCGTTTTGATGTTTTTACATCAAACGCAAAAGCCGCGGCACAACTGCAGCCGCGGGCAGTCTGTCTGGCCCAGCGTTCCGGAGAGATTCAAAAAGTATTCGCTGATGCGCTTCCCTCGGTTATTATTTGGTACATGATACAATGCGACGCGACACACGACAGTACCTAATCTCAGGGCGTGTGCACACTCACTGTCCCTCGTAGCAGAGCCACCACAAGTCACGAACCAGATTGATCCGGATTTGCTCCGAGGCCAAACGCTGTCGACGAAATTCGAAATTTGTCTCAAGTGAACCTACCGTATATTTATTTATACCGTGCTGTAACCGCTTCTAAAAAAGCCAAATATACTGTAACCTTCATTATTTGTAGTAGAAAGTAGGATAATAACGTGAACGGCGAAATAATTTATTGAAGAATGACAGTAATATAGCCGCAGCAAGAGCCAAGTTCACGAGTGTTTCCGGCAAATATTGATTTTTTTACAGGCTGAATTCCCAAAATACGTAAAGCGGAATGAATTGAAATGTAGTTGGTTTATGGTACAAACTGTACGAAGAACGGCCACGGTTTTCATCGAAAAACATCCCGGTAAAAATATTTGGCATGTTTATGATATAGAACACTTGCAAAACTTCTCTGCTACTGGTTCTGTGGGCAATGTATGGGCCTACACTTTAAATGAGGATATTTATATTGAAGTTGACGACAAAAATATTAGTTCTTTAACATTTTATCATAATGAACCGATATGCAGACTAAAATAATATCTTTTAAAATAAAATATCTGTATTATTCAATTTTAAGCGCATTTCTTATATTATATTCTATACTATACATATTTAAATTTAACTGCCTTGCAATACTGAAATTTAGTTTGACATTTTTTATTCTTTTGACGTTGTACAGAACGGAAGTAGTCTGTAAAACTTTCGTAAATAAATAATTCGATATTAACAAAAATAGAAGAGGGTCCAAAGAGACTGATTCGACTTGTACAGTATATTCATCTAAAGAACGCCTTAATTAATTAGTGTATAGTTGTTTTATGAAATTTGGCTTAGCATAATAATTACTTTGCTGGGTTCAATGTACCTATATCTTATATCCTAAATTTTATATCATCTTAGAAATATACAATAAATTGCTGACAAACTAATTAAAGAACTGATATATTTAGAGACATGTATCTTTAGTCGAGCACGCTGTATAAATATTGTTATTTATTCTTACAATTAGAGCTTTCCTCAAAGCATTTTCTTGCATATTTTCTGCTAGTGCGGCTATTAAACCAACTTGGGCGGCTGCAGTTCCATGCACTGCTTCAGTTGCCCTCAGTACCTGTTCTAACTGATCTGAATTCTTTTGTTTTGCAACTGCACTTAAAATTTCAAATTGTAAAGGAGTGCATTTATGTTTAATGGACAGCTCGATATATCTCTCTACTGCTTTGTCTACATCTCCACTGCAAATAAGCATTAAATAACAAAATATCAGTACACAAAAAAAAACGAATCTAAACTAAAGAATTTTTTTTATCTAAATTTTACTCAGTGTAGTATGCTTCTCAAGAATTTACCGATACTGAATTAGAATTTACCTCAATAATTAAAAAAAAAGTACGGATTTGTGAAAATTTGATCTTGTATAAAAAATCCCATTAGAGGACTGTCATTATCGGAAAATTACAGCGAATATTTCCCTCATGTATAAAAAATCCCATTAGACAAATGCTATTATCGGAAAATTACAGCGGTAATTGCACTGCACTATGGGAATTTCATTGTAAACTTACGATGACAGCGACAATTTATAAATAACGTCAAAGTAAAGTCAAAATATATTATTAGAAATGTACCGTTTCGGATTAAAGAAAATCGTATTTTTGCGTCTCTCTTTTGTTTACAGTTACATGTACGTTTTTGAATTAAAAAGAGAATAAACATGTATTTTTTAGAACTATGTATGTCGTCATTCGGGAAATATTCCCCCGAATTACACTCGTGCATAAAAATAACCAGATAATTTTGCATTCGAGCGTGTTGTCTTAGAAAAACTGCATTCGGTCATTTTCATATTTTGGAAAAAGAGCCCTCCACCTTCGGTGTCGGTCTCTTTCTCCAAAATATGAAAATGAACTCATGCAGTTTTTAGACAACACGCTGTCACGCACAATTATCGGTAATTTTGATGCACTTGTGCAATTACTTCCGAATATTTTTGCTAAATTAGGCTGGTAATTCAGCGATGAAGTATCGGAAATAATTGCACAAGTGCATCAAAATTACCGATAATTTTGCATGACAGCGTGTTGTCTAAAAACAGCAAGAGTTCATTTTCATTTTATATTTTTCCAAAATATAAAAATGACCGAATGCAGTTTTTGTAAACTGTAAACAAAATAAATAGACGCAAAAATGCGATTTTTTGAATCCGAAACGAGACATTTTTAATAATATATCTTCACTTGACTTTGACGTTATTTATAAATTGTCGCTCTCATCGTAAGTTTACAATGGATTTACCATAGATACGTATGATGCAATTATCGCCGGGCTCTCTCGGTGGCTATAGTGCAATTATCACTGTAATTTTCCGATAATTGCACTCCTCTAATGGGACTTATTCTACAGTAGTAGATGTCATATTTTTCTCATTGATATTTATCTATTTTAAGACAAAATGAACGATAAATTTATTCACAATTATGTTAAAAACCTTAAGATAAATACTATGACCAGAAATATTCCTAAATAAGCTACTGTTTAGTTTAAAACTTTATATTTTTAAATCTATTGTCCAAAACATCTTTTCTTATGAAGTAATCGAGTACTTTTGTCAAACTGAATCTACCCAAAGAAACCACCAGTCGCATTTACAAATGATGTGTCAATTACTTGTCACGCGCATAAATTTTGTAAACATGCAGTGGTTCGGAGAATTTTCCATCAATTCCAGATTAAAACATAATAGAAAGTATACCCATCAACACGGTTAAAAAGCATTGTTTTGTCTGGAAGCAGTTCATAGACTTCTGCAAGGTGAGAAATTACACTCTAAATGGAGAAACTTCTTTTCAAAACATAGCCAACATTTTAAAGGATTTGGCATTTAATATGCGACGACAAAAAGGGGAGACATTTAATATGCGACGACAAAATGGGGAAGAGTATAAAACCTATTAAAACAATTTGGAATGTAACCGCCAAAATGTGTATGGCAAAGTATAAAACAGATTATGACATTTCAATAATCCATTCGCTCAAATTGAATTTAAAAGTGCACGGGATGCCAAAAATGCAAAAACGGGGGCGCCTACAAACACAACCCGATAAAAGAAAAGAAAGTTCAACGTTTTTGAAGTATAACGAGTTTCAGAATTTGGTGAACCATTGTAACGAAGACGAACCAAAGGGCTTACAGAAGAAGGTGTTTTTCACATTCTTTTATGAATGGGCATGGCGGGGAGGAGAAGGGTATAACTGTTTTCTTTCTTATTTTAAAGAAGAACGGGGCAATACAGATACGTAGACCGACAGAATAGAATACAATCCCATATTTAGTAAAACGACCCAAGGAGGAGAGAGGCCTTGCGATTCGTCCAAATGGCAGTCCGAAATATAAAAATCCCGACATATATATCCAATTCGCTTGAAAAGTTTTTGCTCAAGCGCCAAAATAATAAATCTGAAAGATTTGTTATTTTGGCGAATCCTAACTTGATGAAAAGTGATCACTGGTACAAAAATATTTCCGTTGGAAAAAATGAAATCGCCAAGTGGCCGAAAACTGAATCGAAAAATGCTGGTCTTCCAGCATTTTTCGTTTCAGTTTCCGTCCACTTGGCGATTTTATATGCAGCAGGAAAATCACTAATCATTCCTTGAGAGCAACTGCAGTCCCAAAATTAGCTAAACATGTAGTTGGGGAACAGGAACTAATACAAATCACTGGTCATAGCAGTGCAAAATCTATTAAGTCGTATATTCAAATGGACCAAGGTCACTATCAAAATATCATTGAGAGGATGAGAGATAACAATTCGTCTTCTGAAGCAATCCAGCCTCATGCAAATATGCGGTCTACTTCATCAATGTCTTTGACAGAAAATCTGGTAACCTCACACCAAAATCATATTGTTTATTACCAGAATTGTATATTTAATAAGAATACGTTTCAGTCTTAGAGTTGTTTGATTTTTTATTTTTGTTTGTTAAATTTCAATAAAAATTAATATTATTAATTAAAAAAGTTGTTTTTCTGGAGGCCAGACGTGGTACTTAATGCCTGAAAAGTTCCGATTTAGAAAGTATAACTTAAAAAAATATTCAAGAAATATTCTACGGAATATCACTCGTGCATTCAAAATAACCAGATAACTTTGCATTCATGCGTGTTGTCCCATGTTATTTTCATTTTTGCTTGAAATTTGAAAGAACCCTCCTTCGGAGTCGGGTTCTTTTTTTTTGAAGCAAAAAATTAAAATAAACTAATGTAGTTTCGTTACAACACGCATTCATGTAAAATTATCGGTAATTTTTCCGATAATTGCACTGTAGAAAACGAAAGCGCACGGTGATAATTGCATCGTACGTATCTATGGTAATTCCATTGTAAATTTACGATGACAGTGACAATTTATAAATAACGTCAAAGTAATTATATATATTATTAAAAGTGTCTCGTCTGGGATAAAAAAATTCGTATCATTGCGTCGCTTTATTTTGTTTACAGTTACAAGTATGTTTTTGTATTAAAAAGAATAAAAATATATTTTTAACGCCGTGTCCTTATTCGGGAAATATTCTCCCGAATTACACTGGTGCATTAAAATAACCCGATAATTTTGCAATCGAGCGTGTTCTTAGAAAAACTGCATTCGGTCAATTTCATATTTTGGAAAAAGAGCCCTCCACCTTCGGTGTCGGGCTCGTACTCCACAATATGAAAATGAACTCGTGCAGATTTTAGACATAGATTGGCAGTTAAGATTATTCAGGATCTACCGGATCAAGCGGTCTCCTCTCTGGCATATGCAATAAACGTCCGTTTTGAAACTGCCACATATCCAAATAGTCTCAAATTGACCATTGTAAAACCTCTATTTATAGTACGGGAGGCCACGACCAAGATTTTTCGACAATCGCTATCCGCAAACTTCTTTGTGGCTTTGGTAATTATATTATTTTGATTCTAAAACTGGTATTTTCAGACATTTTGCGTGGTGCTTATGCCCTTAATTAATTTTTAAAGTTGTTATCAATTCGGACCCTAAAAACTCATAGCAAACTGTCTGCTTTTCGATATGCGTTAAATAATAGTGTAAATAATATGTTTTTTTGGATATCAGAAAAAATAGTGGTGCATGTACAGGGTGTTCACCCATAATGTCCCCCCCCCCCTTTAACTTTGTTAATTTTTAAGCTACAAAAAAAAATAAAAAACAGAATTGTAGGGTTTTTTATGTAGTTTTTGCACACGTAAACAAAAAAACAAAAAATTCTATAGTATACAGGGTAGATCAAAAAGAACCATTTTTTAAAATCTAGCCCCCATTTTTTATTCGATTTTTCGATTCTACCTAATATTCTATGAATTTTTAATATAACACACTATATGCCTATTCCTAATGCTTTAGGAGTTATTGACAGTTGAAGTCGCTATTTTTTAATTATAATAATAATTCTTTAATCATTTTTAAAACAGAAGATACAAAATCACTACTCAAAGCAATGAGGTCGAATTGAGGAAACTCAATATTTTCACCTCAATGACTTCAAAAGCTAAACAAAAAGTTATATTCTTAGGTGGCTGTTGCCAGGCATATAGTGTGTTATATTAAAAATCCTTAGAATTTTACGTAGAATTGAAAAATCGAATAAAAAATGGGGGCTAGATTTAAAAAAATGTTTCTTTTTGATCTACCCTGTATACTGTACAATTTTTTGTTTTTTCCTTTACGTGTGCAAAAACTACATTAAAAACCCTACAATTCTGTTTTTTATTTTTTTTGTAGCTTAAAAATTAACAAAGTTAAAGGGGGGGGACATTATGGGTGAACACCCTGTACAGGGTGATCCCCTATAATGTCGCCCCCCTATAACTTTTTTATTTTAAGTGCCCCAAAAACAATAAAAGTATGGTTATGTAGGTACTGAAAAATACTTTTTTTTTGCGTATAAAAAATATTGGAAAAATGATCAGTATACAGGGAAAACCAAAAAGTTATTTTTTTTTTCAATGGAACACCATGAATTTATTTTTCGATTCCTTGTAAAATTCTAGGCATATTTTATGTATGATGTTATACCTCTAAAGTTAGTAGTTTCACAGCTATAAACAGTTGAAAATCGGTACTTTGGCTACTTTTCACCTTGGTAGCAAGAAGATCATCAGAGATGGAGTAAAATAAATTTCACATTCATATCTTAACTTTTCAAGAGCTATCTGACGGTACTAACTGGCAGGCGGTACCATGGGTACCAAATCTGGTACCTCGGTAGGTACCATAAGTTCGCACCATCAGATAGCTCTTCGAAAGTTAAGATAAGAATGTGAAATTAATTTTACTCCATCTCTAATGATCTCCTTGCTACCAAGGTGAAAAGTAGCCAAAGTACCGATTTTCAACTGTTTATAGCTGTGAAACTACTAAATCTAGAGGTATAACAACATACATAAAATATGCTTAGAATTTTACGAGGAATCGAAAAATAAATTCATATATAGGGTGTTCCATTGAAAAAAAATTACTTTTTGTTTTTCCCTGTATACTGATAATTTTTCCAATATTTTTTATACGCAGAAAAAAAGTATTTTTCAGTATCTACATAACCATACTTTTAATTTTTTTGAGACACTTAAAATAAAAAAGTTAAAGGGGGGCGACATTATAGGGGATCACCCTGTACATAGAGTAATTTAAAAAAGAAATAAAAATGACGAACGAAAAAAAACTTTTTGCTGTCTGTCTGAAAACTATCTTCTTTCGTTAATTGTGGCGAGTTGATACCTACTTAAAAAATCATTTTCAGAAATATGTTCCGGTGCGTTTTATTTTTTGAGAGGGCGTACCATGTAAAATTTTGGGGGAGGGGAAACTTATCGCTATTTATCTGAAATCAGATATATATGGTAGAAAGACGATCCTGCATCACAAAAATGTTAATATCAGATACATTAACCTGTGCCCGCAGCTAATCAGACAAACTTTTGTTGACCATAATTGAGCAGGAAACATTGAAAATTGTTTTTAATTACTACAATGCCAAAGGACATGGTTATCTCGCTGTCGAACTGTAAAATAAACAGCTGACACACTGGCGTTTGCGCGAAAGCGACAAATTCTACCCGCATCACCGGCTGTGAGACAGGTCCGCCAAAAATTTTATTAAATACTTTTCTTTGCTTCTGCACCACTGAAAGTGTCTGAAAACATTATTTTCGTTATAGTCACTCAAACAAGTATGTTAAAAAATATTTCAGTCGGACAGCGATAAATTTATAAGGTTAGATGTGTATACAACTTTTGTATATCATATTACAAAAATGCAACACCGCAGATGTCTGATATAAAAATTTTTATTACAATATGAACTTATGTTAATTGATTTATCCAATAACCAGACGGATAGCAATACATTTTTGTCATCATAATTTTTTGCAAACAGAAACGGCGCCCCACGAAAACGCACCGTTTCCGGATACTAGTTGATAAGGCAAAAATTCATGGTTTAGTATGTTTTATCTATTTCTTATGGTTTTAAACAGATAGCGATAATCAAGGGTTTTGGTCGTGGCCTCCCGTACTATTAAGAGTGGCGAACTAAATAATCGAGCTAGTTTGGGTTAGACCCATCTCACTTTTACCATGTTTGTCAAGTTCATCAAGGTGCTAGTTAAGCATGGTGACTTTCCTCACTAAACACAGCATTTTAAGTAAATGTCACTTTGGTTTATGAGAGAGTACAAGCACAAAAGATGTGATGATTGCCTTTCTGGAGGGTCTTTATTTGAGCCTAAATATTGAGGACACAGCCGCGGCGGTGTTCCTTGACTTCTGCAATGCGTTTGATGGCGTGAATCATGGGATACTGCTCGGTACGCTCTTTAGCTATGGTTTCAGAGGTGCTGCTCTGGAGTGGTTCGAGTAATTTTTGTCGGGTAGAAGGCAGATTATCAGATCAATGGGAAATTTATCTAATGTATGTCCAATAGACCATGGAGTCCCACATGGTTCTGTGCTTGGCCCTATCTTATTCAAATATACAAATGATCTTAGCATCTCTAGACAGGTCGTTTCACAATTTTTGCAGATGATACCATTCTATGGTCTCATAAAGAACAACAATCATTAATGAGAAATGTATCAGAATATTTATTGAAGGTTAAACAATGGTGTAATATGCACCTTTTGTATCTAAATATAAGGAAAACTAAATTATTGGTATTTAAGTTTGTTTGCACTGACCAGATAAACATACAGTATAAACAATTACAAATATATAACTATAATAAATTTCTTGGAATATTCATCGATGATAGGTTGAAATTTCATGACCATATTTTGGCCTTTGGAGTTGTCGCAGACGAACTGAGACGGAGCGCTGCAAAATCAGTATACTTCTCTCTTGTAGAAAGTCATTTGCGCTATGGTATTACTTTTTGGGGATGCTGCAGCCAATATATTTTTAATTGTTTTACAGAAAATAGCAGTTAGATATGTGTGTCATAAAACCTTTAAAGAGACTGGTAGGCCTTTATTCAAGGACCTAAAAGTGTTGACATTATGCTGTTTGTTTATATTGGAAACAACTTTGTTGCGCGTAAAACCGTTTTAAATGAGTTAGCAATATAAAATAAATAAGATGTTACCTACCCTTAAGGATGCGGCCAGCGTAACATGTGCTCCGACTGCTCATCGGCGTGGGAGGGGCTAAAATTATTTAGTTTTGACCAGGGCACCACTAGTTTGAAATAACTAAATCGGCAAACCCAAACTAGAATGTCCTTGAGAATCCTTAAGGGCGGCTCAAAAAATCAAACGACTATTAACTACACTTGTTTGGTTGAGATATCTCAGAGCAAATAAAAGACGATAACGTTCGTGCAGGTTTAATTCAGTTTGTTGGATGCTCGTTAGGTTTGACGTTCAAGTGTTGTCGTGTTTCTTTCAATAAATAAAATTATATAAATATAAAAGAAATTTAAAAGAACTTAATTGGAAAGAAATAAGAGATATATGCTCACAAATATAGAAAGAAGTAGATCATATCGGAAGTAACAATATATCATTTAATCATCTCCTGATGATGCTAACATGGTTATCGAAACGCGCGTCGAGTGCAATAATTCTGTTTCGATATTGTGGATAAAACTCCGATTTAGTGCATTTTGCCGAAGGTTCCAAACCCCAACATAGTATATCATAACAAATGATTACGAAATATCCAAAATCAATTTCAACAAATTAATAATAAACGCAATATGCATAGGGTATCTGTCGTCACATCATACTAGTACTTAAGAGTTATCAGTATAATGCCTATTGCTACTAAACCTTGTGCGCGTCTACCATGGTATACGTGTCGCAGTTTTACATAAATAAATCTTAACGAATCAGGTATGAAGTACCATTACGTAAAATTATTATAATCAGATAGTTACCCCAAACTAACCCAACATAGTATATCATAACAAATAATTACGAAAGATCCAAAATCAATTTCAACAAATTAATGATAAATGCAATATGCATAAGGTATCTGTCGTCACATCATACTAGTATTTAAGAGTTATCAGTATAATACCTATTGCTACTAAACCTTGTGCGCGTCTACCATGGTAAAAAAATCTTAACGAATCAGTAATGAAGTACCATTACGTAAAATTATTATGATCAAATAGTTCATCAGTCAGAACGACAATGTTTATCATTTACCACATATATATTAAATTTTAAGAATAGGGAAATATAATATAAAAAAACCTATGAGCATTAATCGATCCACACTAGTAAATAGTATCTCTACTAGAGGTATACTTATTTAAATTAGCACTGGCTTACACCTAAACAGTTCCAAAAATATTTATTTCAATACAACGCAGAAATGAATAAAACACGCAATCTAATACAATGCTGAAAATACTATAAACACGCAAATAACATTATGTGGAAGATCACAAGCGTTCTGTGTACATAGAAGCACACCAAATCTGATTTAACCTACACACTTATCTTGTCTGGTCTCCGCCGATATCACTTCGGGCCTTCTGAACGTAGGCTGGGACCGGCTCTCGGTGGCGATTTAAGGTAGTGCCCACCTGGACATTCAGTAACTCTGGCTGCACTCGATACCAAATCACAACAATCAACTAAACTGGCTGACCGGTTGCTACTTTACTCGCTCCAAATAAAAACCCTAGCTACATAGGGTTTTGGTGGTGATTACGAATGGGAGCAAGGCTCTCTCTTACAGGCACTCCTTGAGGAAGGAAACGGGGTAGTTTGTTACGGAATCTTCTGCACGTGGCCAGTTACCAAAGAGAAATCTTGACTTCACACTAAATCCAACAAATCCACAGTCAATACACCAAACTGGTAACTATGCCAACGTCTTTAGCCCGAAACAATATTATCCCCGTAAGGGCGAATTAGAAATTCTTAAACTTTTTATCAGGCTTCCGTACTGGCGCCCCTTTGGAGGCTTTACCAAGAAAGAGAACGAGGTCAGGTCAAGATCGTCCACCTTGAACGCCAAAGTTCAATGTTTAAGGGTCAGAAAAAAATCTAACAAAAGCCAGTTTAAAATACAACAAGATGGTTGCCACCAAATCTAATACCATCTTCAATATGCAATAAAATGTACTTAAGGCTGTATAATCCTATGTATTGCTGGCGGGATAAAGAAAACCGACGATAAAACCATTATCCGCAATGACCAATCAAACAGAAACTTCATTTCATTTCGGCCCGCGGCCGTTTTCAACTCTTGACATCAAAATCGCTAAAAGTATGAACACGAGGCGCAATAATTCGGGCCTAAACGCATCTTAGCCACGACCTGCGTCTCTGCTGGAACCAGCTATGAAACAACCGGGTGGTGTTGCCAAATTTAGTGGACACAACGCAACTACTAAAACACCTTACCTGCTTAGATCAAGCGAAAGATCAGACAGTCGTTTAACATCAAACTGATGGTAGCACATCAATAAATGATATTGCTTCTTGTTGGTTTGGTCTGCAAACACATCAAAATCGAATGAGGATCGCTAGAGAAATATGTACACTTGGCAACATTCCAAAGGTACCCTTCAAAGTTAGACAGCCCACAATTATTGTCAAAGTCAGCTGTCTCTGACAGTCTGAAGGTTATCACATCAGAAATAAACATTGACTGAATTTTTAACTTTTCCTACTAAATATTCGAACAAATCAAGGAAAATAACCGACGAACTCCAAAACCAATATTTTTGACATCCAGGAGATTGTTTTAATTGGTGGGAGGTGATTATTCGGGAAGGTAAGAGAATTATTGAATGTTTTGAAATGCACTGCTATAAATGCCTACAACTTTGAAGGTTTCCTCGATAGCGATGGCCAGATACAGTACGCTTTATTGATTGATTATGTGCTAAGCCAGTGAAAATATGTATAAAGTCCGATCGATCCCATCAAGCAGCAAGTTACATATACGACTCCAGAACTCTTAATTTTCCCTGGAACAGCTCGATAAAAGGCTAGGGTCATGCGCCAACCATGCGGGTATCTAAACGAGTAAGTAGTATTATATTAAGCTTGCGGACTAGCATAATAGATGCAGGATTAAAGGTGAAATAACTGATTTTATTTTACCTCTACCTGTTACATGTTTTCATACTAAATTGACATGTAACAAGTTACTTAATATATAAAAATACGGATTGCATATTGCCAGCATTGCTTCTGGTAAGCCCTATAATACCAGACAAAAGTTCAAAATTCTAATGCCCTTTCCGAAGAGCGAATTGACTAAGAACTCTCTAATTTATTTAAATATTAAGATTTTGAACCATCTGCCAAATTGTATAAAGTCTATGCAAACACTGATTTGCTTCAAAAGGTATGTTGCATCACTCCTTAAAAGTAAGGCATTTTATAGCCTCAGAATATTTTGAGAGTGACTGGGAATAAAACCTGCGTGCAAGTTTTAAATTTTAATTTTATTTGTTTCTGTAATAAGTGATAACAGTGATATTGTATTTTAATAATCTTAATATATATTTTCTTTTTTTTATATTTTATTGTTGTTTGCTGCTTATTGTTACTTGCTGGGTTTAGGTACTTTCGATGGTTAGCATATTATGTGTATAAGTCTGCTCTCTCTCTTTGCGGAAGATTTTATTTAGTAGAAAGCTTTGTCAACAAATACTCTATATATTCACGACAATAAAGCATGATTTTGATTTGATTTTGATATTATGCTTTATTATTATTTCAAGAATTAATTATACGTTTTACATTACCTTGCAAAATCTTACCCCAAGCAATAGAAAGGATTGCCATACATTTGACGGAATTTCAGCCGTACAAGCTCTACGAAAACCAACTAAGATTCTAAATGCAATAGTTTCAGTGAGTATTCTGCATTATTTTCCAACGTCTTATTTGAAAATAATTACTCGGCGCAAATAATTGACATGGTCTTTGATCACTATATACCCAGCTGAATAAAGAATATTACCAGACTTAAAACAGGTATCCTCAAAAGGTTGTAATAACATGCAAGGGTCAAAAATATTTTTCAAGGTAGCTTAATATTATATTGGGAGTTCCACAGGGTAGCGTCTTTGGGCCTCTTCTATTCATTATTTATTTAAATGACCTGCCGCAGATTATAAACAATCCGCAAACGTCGCGACGTTCGCGTCGTTAGTAAATTACGCTGATGATTCAAACTTAATATCTTTTGCGGGGTCATACCAAATTTAGTTCATTATTTTTAATCAGGTGATGCTGGATGCAGGTTCTATGAAAATAGCCTAGAATTAAACAAAGATAAGACCAATTACATTGTTTTTAAAACCCAAAAGCCAGCAGCTGATCTTGACAACTTAATTATAAACAATGCAAATGTTACTCTGTCCGATCATACAAGTTTTTGGGAGTTTTTATAGATGAAAATTTGAACTGGACCAGGAAAATTGAATGTCTTGCCCAAACTAAGTTCAGTTAACTATTCTATACGGATACTTAAAAATAACTCACCACCAGAAAGCATAAAAACAGTTTATTTTGCAAATTTTCAGTCAATCTAGCGCTTTGGAACAGTCTTTTGGGGCAGTGGAGTTGAAGTGAGCAGGATTTTTATTACACAAAAGAGATGTGTTCGTTTGATGCTGGGTTTGGATTATAATGAATCTTGCAGAGGTAGGTTTAAAAGGTTGAACATATTGACTGTATTCGGACTTTATATGTATGAGTGCTTGTTGTTTTTGTACAAGAACAAGAATTTCTTTGATAAGTATAGAAATAATTATACTTATTATCAGACAAGAACACTGCACTACAACATTCCACCACACAGATTAGCCCTTCTGAAAAAAGTTGCATTTACAAATGTATCCAATTTACAACAAACTTCCTAAAAATTTAAAGCTTTGCATAATGGTAATAAATTTAAAAATAAAATAAAACTCTTATTGATCAAGATGGAACCATATTGTGTCTCGGAGTTCTTGGACCATAATTTTGCACAGGAGGACTTGTAGATGTACTGTACATAAGTGTAATTGATGTATTTAGTGTATGGTTAATGCATTTTTAGTGAACATTGATCAATTGACGTATTTAGTGTATAGTTCATTGGTATTTTAAATTTCATATGTAACACCGTTTTAAATTTTAACGTAGTTCCAATTTTAACACCAGATTTATGAGGCTATTTACTTTACTATTTAATATAAATAAAGGAGGTTTATTATTATTATTATACATTATGTGTTAAATACAAGGAAATTGACAAAGTTCTTATTTCTACAATAATTAAAGGAACATTCCTCACATAAACCATACATCCAATTTACAATCAGTGGCGGTTTTACAAATATACTGGAGTATAACTTTTTAATAAATAAACTTTGAAACACATACCGCAGATTTACTACTAGCAGATCACGAAGAAGCAGATACTAGGATTTATTGTAGATTACAACGATACTGATATATGTCTTTGTACTATTGGTACATTTTAGAAAATATCTTATCCCAGAGCTATAGAAGAAAGTCGGAAGAAAGGGCTACAAGACCTATCGTTGTCCTTAAAACTATTCACTTGATGCTGATTGCTGAGCGGAAATTGGAAGACTGGCGAAGGGGACGACAATGTTCTATTGATTAAAAAATCAATGCTTAGGTTCTGGTATTGACTACTTTTTCCACCCTTCTCACGGTTAAATATGTAAACATCATGTCGTGCAAGAAAGGTATATATTACATAACTTACCATTTAATTTTACTGTTTGAAAATTGTTTATTTATTTCAGACCGTACAAATACACCGGCAATTGCAGGAAGATTCAATTAAGACGCGTGTGCTCATGTAAAGGCATGGCTCAAAAATCCTACAAGAAGATTTTAACTGTGCCGACTTTACAAACATTATCCTCAAAACGCAACGATTCGGGGTAATATTAAAGACGAAATAACATAATATAATGATGGTAAAATTTAACCTATCTCTACCAATAATAATATATATAGTACAATGAAACAAATTGTTTTAATTTCCACTTATATTAACTTGAACTTGACATATGTTTCGACACACTGTGACTTCTTCAAAAGTTTGCTTATAATAATAACAGCACTATACCTATTACATTGGGATACACGTTTCACAAAAAAGTTTATGGTCTTCAGGTGGGCCTAAGAGGGTATAAATTTAATAGTGGAGAAAACCCAAAATCCAATTGTTCAGTAATATTCCGGTATATTTGAGTTTATTAATTTCCATGATTTCTAATAAGTTTAATTCTTTGTTTTTGTTTTCCAAATGTAAGATTTTGAAATCTTGATTGAAATTATGATTTTCATTCAAGTAAAAGTTTGATGTTTGGCATAATGAGAATTATCCTTTTTTAAACTATAACTAGATTTATGTTCTTTGATTCTCGTTTTAAATGTTCTCCCTGTTTGGCCTATGTACTTTTTTATACAAGAACCACATTGTAACTGATAAACCCCTGATTGATTATGTTTATTGGTTTTAGATTTATTATTTTTAATGAGTTTGCCAAGAGAATTATTAGTACCGAAAGCTATTTTGACATCTCTTTTCATAAGTGTTTTGGCTATTCTGGTAGTTATCTTTCCTGTGTAAGTTAATGTTTTGTATGTATGTTTATCATTGGATTTTAATATGGGGAATATAAGATTTATAGATTTTTCATTTGTTTTTTCTGTAATATTTTATCTATTAATTCTGTTTTATACCCATTGTTAATTGCTACCTGTTTTATTAAATTAAGTTATTTCTTGAAATTTTGTTCAGATAAAGGTACCTTAACTCATCTGTGAATAAAACTATTGCTGAGAGTTTGTGTGCATATGTGTGATTAGAATTATGCGGAATAGTTGTGTCAGTTGGAAAAGGCTTATGAAATATTTCAAATTCATGTTTGGTTATTTTCAAATCTAAATAGTTAATAGAATGATCTTGTTCAATTTCTATTGTAAATTTTATGTTGTTGTGTAATGTGTTTATGTGCTCTAAAAACATTTTTAATTGTCTATCTGTACCTGTAAAACAAGTTAAAATGTCATCAACACATCGGTACCAATATACAAAACACTTACTCAAGCCATGATTATGGATTTTATCTTCTATATTATTCATAAATATTTCTGCTAAAACTGGACTTAAGGGGTTACCCATTATTAAACCCTCCTCACTTACATAAAACTTATCATTAAATTCAAAATAATTTTGATCTAAACAAACTGTTAAAGACTCTAAAATATCTTGTTTAATCATAATGTTCATTTTGTTTTTTGTTAGTAATTCTTCGACTAAATCTATGACTTCTACTGGAGGAATGCTTGGGAACAAGTTTTGTACATCGAAAGAGATCAATTTAGCGTTAGTTGGAATTGTTAAATCTTTAATATTGTCTATAAGTTCGTAACTCTTTTCAATGCTATATTTAGGTAAGAATTTGCAATGCATATCTGTTTTATGTAACTTAATCAAAGAGTATAATTTAGGGGCCTGAGGGTTCATTAAAGTTAATCTAAAATTTTCCGACTCAGTGAAAATATTTGATTCTTTGATAGTGTTTTTAATTAATTGCTGAAAGAAGTTAGTAGGGTCTGTTTTGATTTCTCGGAACTTATCAGGGTTTAAGAAATTAATAGTTTCGTTGATACAATCTTGTTTTTTGATCGCTATGATAGTTTCTCCTTTGTCTGCTCTCGTAAACACAATTTCGTTTTCTATACTTTTATTTTTGATACAGTTAGTGGTGTGATATTCATTCTTAAATTGGTTTTTCTGTATTTCCTTTTTGTCTGTCTTAATTATATTAGCTATTTCATGCTTAATCAAATTACCCTCTATTATATTACAGACAATTAAAAATGTTTTAGAGCACATAAACACATTACACAACAACATAAAATTTACAATAGAAATTGAACAAGATCAAGCTGTTAACTATTTAGATTTGAAAATAACCAACAATAATAATAAACATGAATTTGAAATATTTCATAAGCCTTCTCAAACTGACACAACTATCTACATAATTCTAATCACCCATATGCACACAAACTCTCAGCATACAATAATTTTATACACAGATTAGTTGACGTACCTTTATCTGAACAAAATTTTAAGAAAGAACTTAATTTAATAAAACAGGTAGCAATTATCAATGGGTATAAAACAGAATTAATACATAAAATATTACAGAAAAAAAAACAAATGAAGCTCTAAATCTTATATTCCCCATATTAAAATCCAATGATAAACATACATACAAAACATTAACTTATACAGGAAAGATAACTACCAGAATAGCCAAAACACTTATGAAAAGAGATGTCAAAATAGCTTTCCGTACTAACAATTCTCTTGGCAAACTCATTAAAAATAATAAATCTAAAACCAATAAACATAATCAATCAGGGGTTTATCAGTTACAATGTGGTTCTTGTACAAAAAAGTACATATGCCAAACAGGGAGAACATTTAAAACCAGAATCAAAGAACATAAATCTAGTTATAGTTTAAAAAAGGATAATTCTCATTATGTCAAACATTTACTTAATGAAAATCCAGTAGCGTGCCGTGAGTATAAGGGCGGGAGGGGCGAGCTATTTCGAGGGCGCCGTATGATTAGGCATAATTAGATAAGACATGTAAGCACTAAACTAAACTTAACCAAACAAATCTTAATCAATCTGGCTCCTGGCGCTCAAGAAGAAGAGCGGAAGTGGACGGCGGATTAAGGGGAGAAACAGCGTTGCCAAACGTTCTTCGAAAAAACATTGACCCAGAAAACATTTTGCAGCAGTTTGCATTAGGACGCTGAGGCGAGCTAGATCGAGGGCGGGGGAGGGGGGAGGGGACATTCGCCCCCCCTATACGGCACGCTACTGTGAAAATCATAATTTCAATCAAGATTTAAAAATCTTACATTTGGAAAACAAAAACAAAAATTAAACTTATTAGAAATCATGGAAATTAATAAACTCAAACATATCGGAATATTACTGAACGAACAATTGGATTTTGGGTTTTCCCCACTATTAAATTTATACCCTCTTAGGCCCACCTGAAGACCATAAACTTTTTTTGTGAGACATGTATCCCAATGTAATAGGTATAGTGCTGTTATTATTATAAACACCAACACTTTAAAGCAAACTTTTGAAGAAGACACGGTGTGTCGAAACATATGTCAAGCTCAAGTTAATATAAGTGGAAATTAAAACAATTTGTTTCATTATACTATTAATTATAATGAATTTCTATCAAGTAACGGCTAATTCAGTGTTATTTAATAATATATACATTAAACAGAATGTAGAAACCATCTTAATTATATTAGGTATTTTGTTTCTTGACAATATTATAATTTTATCAATATACTCCCACTAATTTGTGATTCTCAACATAAAATTACTACATATCTAGGTATCGCCATGCGAACAGCGATTTCGGTAGCTCCATTTTTCGTATAAATATTAATCATTGTATAGTTTTATAGGCGCAATATAAGTACTAGTTTAACGCATTATGATGCTTTTTACAAAGTCAATAAAACCAAATGTGCGTTGTTAGTCTCTGTTGTCATAATATCCTCAGTCCTATCTAAATAATGATTACATACAAGACATCTTTGTGTAGCTATGATTGACAGTCGTTATCTATCTTGATCAGTACAGGCCAAATAAAAATATTGACCATTCAGAATAGTGATCACAAGAAATTAAAAAAACTGATCTAGGCAGTTTAAAAAAAATGAGCTTCTGACCAATGTATGATTTGCCTTAGACACAAAATTAAGTAAATACCAACACGGGAAACTTAATTGACCATTTTTTCTTTATTTGCTTGCCAGTCAACATTCAATTAAGATTTATTTTCCAAAAAATTCTGGACAACTTTCTTTATGTAATCATCTTACTTTCTCTATGCAATTTGAGAAAGTATTTAATGCTAACAGCAATTAGTTTTATATTATATATTTAAAATACATCCTTTATTTATCGACTAACCTTTTCAAATGTATCCTCACCAAAGGACCTAGTATTACGTTAGATATAATACATATCCCACTTTGCGTCAACAGATTAAAAATTTTGTCCACTTGCTCTGCATTTATACAAGCACATAACAAATTCCTACAGTTCCTCTCAATAGATCGCGTGTTTCCAACCTTTGTGCTACAAAGAATAGATTGACTTAATACTGTAAACTAAATAGATGATATCCAACACTAGTTGATCATATAAAAATGTGCTTTAAATGATCGCTTTACATACCATTGAAATTTTGAACTTTTTGACTACGAAAAATTGGGATGCATCTACAAGTTTATTTAAATTTTGAGCATATCCAAATAAAAGAAAATCTTTCACTTGAGGCCCTAATCAAAGTTACATAAAGGATCAAGCTCATAATATAGCTCTAAACTAAATGAGGGTCCTACAACACAATTTTCCCAATAATATAAGAACAGAATTTTTGCACTCGACGCGCGTTTCGCCAGGCATGTTAGCATCATCAGGAGGTGACTGAAAGTCAGTGTTAATCATCCCCTGATGAGGCTAACATGGTTAGCAAAACACGCGTCGAGGGCAAAAATTATGTTTCGGTATTGTGGATAAAACTGTGTTGTAGGGCATTTGCCGGAGGTTCCAAACCCCAATTTAATAGTAGATGAGGATCTCCAATTAAAATAATTTGCTTACCACCTCGAGGTTTCATATTGTAAAATATTATATCCTTCTTCAAATCTACCATTATGTATTAAAAGTTTGACCAGATCTATAAATTTAAAGCTGTCCAAACGGAATTCAGGATAAGATGCTTTCAGTTCGTCATAGAAACTGATAGCATCGTCTACATGTCCTTCTACGATATAACTGTGCATAATAGAACTTTTGATACCAGGAGATTCCTCATAGCTAAAAAACCATGTGGATACAGTAATAATAGTTTTGACAAAATATTAATAGTGAAAAGAAAAATAAACAAATCATACCACGATAAATATGATAAAGTTTCAAACATACTCATTTTTATGCATAATTTGTATTTACTACTAATGGAAGTTCTAATATAAGAACCAAACTAAACACCTAGAAAGAAGTATTGGTTCTTCAACCGTATTCATCACCACACAAATAATGGTTCTAGAGTTTCAGTGAAGATCAGAAACGTTTACTCCACAAGATCAAACGTTTCCTCCACAAGATCATAACAATTGACAATAATGCCATTTTGACGTCGTTAAAACTCAATAACTATTATTTGAATTAAATGGATTTCTCACCC
>MU193798.1:2803-21969 GCA_016904865.1 Pissodes strobi | reverse complement strand
ATTTTTGTTTCTAACAAAAATGTATTAAAACTCCAATGAATAATAAGTTAACTAAAATCTCAAAGGGTTCTGTGAGATAACTGGTCGCCATTGTCTGGATACAGTCATGATACATTGAACTTTATTTTAAATTGCCTGGAAGGCTTCCAAGTACTCGTAGAGAATAAACTAGTAAATTACATTACAAAATATATCGGATAAGCACATAAAGAATTATGAAGCGCGCTGCAAAATTTATCTTGAAAATGGAAAATATTTCCATCCAATTGAGTTAAAGTACGCGTTGAACATTTATGAAAAAATTAACGCAATCCTTCCTTGAAGGTTACACGTTCATCAGTTCAGTTTACTGAGAAACATATATTTCCATGTTTGATATATATATTTTTTTTTTCTGTACAAGCTGTAAAGTCTGCTCGTAAATAAAGTGAAGTGACTAACTGGCTCCTATTAGGACGCACAGGTGCAAGCTGTATAATTGCAGTATGATTGAACGAGTTTGCACTTTGCTTAGAATTTATTCATTTTGGTTTTTGTAATGAATAAGACATAAAACATTGTTTATGAAATATTTTATTTATATTTATTACAAATTAGTTTATTACAAATACAAATAATTAGTTCGCCCAAATCTGTAGAGGTATAATAAAAGCTTCAGTTTTCATAAGTTTCAGTAAACTGAAATTAACAGTGAGGCAATAGTTATTTAATTATACTATAAGGGATGTAAGTGACATTTACTAGTCGAGGACGATATAGTTCAAGACTATTAAATGTACTTATATCCCGTGGAGTATATAAGATTTTTTCTCCTCCCTGCAAAATGATTCTGTCTTTTTTTCTTTTTTTTCCCGGCTTGGCTTTTGGTATTGATATTATATAGTAAGTATTACGGCTGTTTTGATATGTTGTAGAACTATTTTTATTGATCAAAGGTGTTGTGTTTTTGATATACCATTTTTTAAAACCTATTTTGAGAACGGCAAGTACTTCTTTTATTTGAATAATGAAGCATATTTGATCTAAATTTGATTTGATTTGAACGTGAATTTCTGATTAAGCAAGTCTCTGCTACACCCGATATTGTCGCCAGAGAACTATTAAAATCTAAGATGGGTGATTGCAAATTATACAGAAAAGCTTTTACATCGGTTAATTATCGAACAATAAACACGTAAACCTATTTTACGTGTCGATATGCTTAAATCTCTCTTACCCAACAAATGGTTTGACGAAAACTTTGACATCTGCCTGCTAAATATTTAATCATCTAGCCTTGAAATTAAATAAATAATAAAAAATTAGCGACCTTCGTTTGAAATCGAATATAAAATAAAACTGAAATTCAACAATGGCAAATGCTATAAAAAATAACTTCTCGCTTGTCATTGATTTATTGCTTTTACTCGCAGATTTTCCCTTGCAGATTCCTTCTCAAGCGAGAAACATTCTCCCTTCATATTGCTTAGCTACACTTATTGACAGCGGTATAAAAAATAATGTATTCATATAAATAAAATATGAGAATATTTAAATATAAACCAGCCTCTAATTAATAATCAAGACACTGCATAATTAAATATTATCAAAGAGGATTATTGAGACGCTTCCCTTCACGTGTCGCAGAGTACATTGGCTTGTGGTGATCCTCTTTGCTCTTTCAGGTTGCGCAGCTCAGATGGTGATGAATAGAATAATAACTCGCTGACTTCGAAACAAATGTACGTATATTTACAAGATCAATCGACTTACCTGTAAGGAAGATCGATCGGAATTATCCGAGCATCTCCGCCGTCACTCATTACACTTTGTAGTATACAAATTTTTCTTCTTCTTTCTTCTTTTCTTCTTCCTTACAGGTATGTCGATTGATCTTGTAATTATCCTTCGCATCTCCGCCGTCCCTCATTACACTTTGTAGATGTTTAAAGTATTTGCGATGTAATCTACACTAACTGAAAATTGCGATATTTCTGTAGTCCTAGATTTGTAAGGCCCTTTTTATAAACTAAAATTCAAATCTATAACCATTAGATTTAATAACACACCTATGAAGGTACATATATCATGTTTAACGCTTAACTGATATTAACCTTTAAGTTATTTTAAAACTGTACCAATATTCTTATGTAATATGATAACAAGTTGGTAAGTAAGTTATAATTGTAGCTTAATCTTTATATGATTCCTTAGAAATCCTCAGAAAATATTGAACTATTTCAATAAACAAGATGCAAATCTAGTGGGATTACCCACGCCAAGTTTGTAATAGAATTTTGAGAATACTTTTGATTTTTCTGTCAAGCCAGCTGTCTTCTGAATGGTTTGTAATGTAACTCCCATTCTTTGAGCTGCTGAAGTTGCCCCATGTCGCGTGCTGTGTCCCCCAAAGATTTCCGTGTTTATACTGCTGGCTATTAGTATTAACTTCACCCATCTGCTAATGGTTTGACTGCTGTCTGGGTGATAGGGCGTTTTGTGAGTGGGTATTACATTTTCTTTGGTTTTGCTACTTGTGGTACCGATTGCATCTGCAAATGCAACGATCTATTAGCATATTTACAGTATCTGTGAATGCTGTAATTTCTGTTTTTGAACAGAAAAATAGATATGTTCACTAGGTGCAACTGCAATTGCAGACAGTGGAGGGTACGATCGATTGTATCTGCTAATACAACGAACTATTCCCCTTTTATTGACTGGTAGCACCCTTTTTCCTTTTGTGCAGGTAATATCAAATTAGGTTGAAGCCTGTTTAAGCCACTTGCTTTTATTTTATCCGGGAATCTGATTTCAATTATGTATTCATATTTAAAAATATTGTCTATTTTTACTTCCGGGTTGTCCGTGATTTGTGTGCCATTATTAGTATTAAGAGTGTTACTAGCTTTAAAGTTAGTTTTGTCGATTTAAGGATTCGTGAGGGTACATGCTCTTTAAGCGATGTAGAACTGGGTAGGAATCCCAAGTTCCATTGAGAAATCTTTTTATAACCGTTTCGTATTTTGTTTAATATTCAATAGTGGAGATAGTGTAGATTTGTGTGACTTCATGGTAGAGTAGGATGACTCCGAAGACAATTCAATGTTTAGGAGCTCAAGAATAAGTTTACGGTTTTGTTATATATTTGTTGGCGCTTAGAAAAACAGAAATTCCCCTACTTATTGTATTGAATTTCCGTATTGTTTGTGGGCGTTATCTGTCAATTAAGAAATAATCACTTTTATCGCGTCATTAGGTACGCTTTGTTATAGAAAGACTCTCCTGACAATGAGGAAGTTTCATATTTTTTTTTATTTATTTATTATTGCTGATTTCGATAGCACATGAAAAATAAGTGAACACATGTTTTTTCCATAAGCCGAAAAATGAGGCAGATACAACGCCTTGAGATGTGCTTATGGCGTCGTAATACACATGAATTGATACGTCACACCACATAGTATATCTATATGTACAAAACTAAAAACTGGTATAGCTCTTGTAATATTCATCTTTAGTGGAAATAAAAAAATACGTATCGATTTCTTTTTCACTGTTCTATAGTTTGCAAGAAAAAATAATCAGTTTAATTTCTCATGAAACTTCCTAATTTCCCTACAGCCAGGGAAATTTTCTTCCACAATGGTTGTTTCTCTCTGCAAGGAGATGTGTAAGTATTTTCCAGGGTAAAAGATAATAGACTGTTCTGCCAGTGGGTCCCTTTTCTCTTATATATACCCCAAAACTGAGCATTGTTGCGCGGGAATAACTACGCTTTTTTCGGAATTTACATAATATCTAAATCTTGTAATGTTTGTGTAATTTTATTTATAATTTTAAGCAATTCTCGTTTGAATTACCAATAACTAGCCAATCGTCGAAGTAGAGTACAGTTTTTATACCCTTTAATTTTACATATCTTACAACTGGTTCCAGTTTTGTGAAAAGATATGGAGCGGTACATAAACTAAATGAAACACAATTAAATTGGCATAGTACGTTGCAAAAAACGAATCTTAACAACTTTTTTGACTACTGTGTATTGAGATAAGGAAACATGCATCTTTAAAGTCAGTTTTCCCCAAGAATGCGTATTTTTAAATTAAATTTTTTGCCGTCCTATGTAGTCCTCTACTTTGCTAACCGGAGTGGTGTCCTATTGAAAGGGATTTTATAATCCTGTACCCACTTTATTATTGAACTGTTTACCTTTAATTTCTTCCAATTTTGAACGTATAATTCTAGTTCAGACGGTTGGCTAATTAAATTATTGAAAGGGAGGGCTAAGGCACTAATCCCACGGACTATAGTTGATTCTGTAATTGATACAGTAGTTGTCTTGGCAGGATTAAGTACTCTCTTCGAGATTTAATTTTGATGGTCTGAAGACATTGCAGTTGGCAGCTGGTGGATACTTCTCTATCATAATGTTTGTTTTTTTTAGTCTTTTTAATAAGTAATTATCCCATCTAAAAACTATCTGACTATCTGAGTATGTAGATCTGACTTCGCAGGTATGATTTCGTCGGTTTTTTTTTGCCTATGAACAAAGGTAGGTGGTTGTTACTTTGTTCCGGACCATCTGGTGCTTCTGATGTTGGTAAGTCTTGATTCGGATAAGTTATTTCCTCAGCTAGCGTGACATGATCTTCTAATGCATCTGCAAATGCAAAAGAATTTCCTTTTGCTACTTATGATATCGATTGCATCTGCAAATGCAACGATCTATTAACCTATTTACAGCATCTGCAAATGCTGCAATTTCTGTTTTTAAAAAGAAAAATAGGTTCATGAATATGTTCACTACCTGCAACTGCAATTGCAGACAGTGGGTACGATCGATTGTATCTGCTAATACAAGGAACTATTCACCTTTTTGCTTGTTGCTTAACCCTGGTTATGCTTTCGACTGCATCTGCCAATGCAACGATTTCTTAGCATATTTACAGTATCTACAAATACTGTAATTTTTGTTTTGAATAGAAACCAAGAGTGTAATAAAACAGAGTTTTATCCACAATACCGAAACAGAATTTTTGCACTCGACGCGCGTTTCGCTAACCATGTTAGCATGATCAGGAGATGATTAAAACTATCGGTTTCTGTTTCGGTATTGTGGATAAAACTCTGTTTTAGTGCATGTGGCCGAAGGTGTTATTTGTTTTTGTATATGCAAATACATAGCACTATACCGTTTTATTTTTGTCATGTACATATCGTTTACATCGGCAAATGTAGGGATATGATGTGCATCTAACCACTCCAACATAATACACCTACTGGGGTGGAGGCTGTTGGGGCCCTTCACCTCTGCAAATGTGAAGGCCAGTTTTAGTTAAAGTTATTCGCATCTGCAAATGCGAATTTGTAAATAGGTATTGATATTATTTATTAACATTTCCTCCAATTTTTTCCCTCACCGGTCGGCTCATATCAACACGAATTGTTTAAAAATAATGCGTTCCGTTATTACATCGCTTCGACAAAGCCGAACGATAACATGCCGATAAATTTATAAGAAGCGGCTAAATCCCAAGTTGCAATCCAAAATACTGCGCGCAATGCGACACGAATCCATGTCTACGTCCTAGCAAAATTTCTATTAATTTACCTTCTTCCCTTAATTTTGGGTTAGTTTGGGTTAGCCTTGAGTTAGTTTTGGTTAGCACTTGGTTAGTTCTTTAGTCGCTCCTAAATTATGAGTCAGCTTGCCTCTGTGGCTAGTTTTTAGGGGTTAATTTCGTGAGAAAAAGGCACTCTTCGACTTACTCAAAAAATTTTATTTTGTTTTGAAAATTATTTATTAATACAGTAATAACAATAATTACAATATACTTAGTCCTTATTCCTCTAGACAGTGTTTTTGAACACTGGTATTGGGGATAATTGCATTTTAGTAATAATAACAGTACGATTTCCTATAAACTCTATAGTATTGTGGCTATGAATATCCTTTGAAAATATTATGATAATAAGTATTTGATTTTTGAGTTTTACTTATTATCCTGTAGATAAGTTTATTCTGTTCAAATTTTAATACTTTATGTAATTGCCATACTCTTAAATTTTCATAGAGATCTGCAGTTTGAGTCAATGGATCATAATTAAATATAACTTTTAGTTTTTTGTTTTGCAATATTTGCATCAAATCGATTTGTAGTTTTTAGTTCCACATGTGCCCCATACGGGGACCAAATATCGAAAACGTGATAATACGAAGGCATTATAACCATTTGTGTCTATTTTGTATATTCCTTTACATGGTATAAACGTTTTATTATATGTATAACATTAATAAATGTGCAGGCCGACCGGTATATATTTCCTTAGTCAGCCTTTTGATTGTGTTATGTAAACACTTTTTGTCATTGAATATTATTTCTTTGGTAGGATGTACTATTAGACGAGATTACTAGAGAACGGTTCGAATAGCTCGTATCGTTAACTGTTGCTTATTACTTATATTTATTTCGATATAATATATTTCAATTCCGAATATATTGTTTGATTCTGTGTAATTGTGCACAGACGACAAATTTAACAATGTTTTGTCATGCCCTCGTATAGAAATAACAGTTTGTTAGTATAATTCAAATCGAGTGAGCACATTTAATTTTTTTTACTGATTCATTCGCATTTTTGACTGTAGCCCGTTCGCACTCTATTTTATTCTAATATAGTTAGTTTTAGAAGTTTGAGAGTATTTTCGATTTAAATTTTTTTAAATAAAAAATTAAAGGTTACAATATTACATATTTATTCATAATACTACAGTTTAGTATTATAAACATCTTGCTTCTATACGAGAGATAGTTTCTGTTTTTATATATTTAAGATAACGAGGTATTTATGTATACCTATTTGAAATTTTGGCATATAATCATATGTGGACTCACCCCCTGGTTCGCTTCTTCCGATGAATATTGCCCCCTTTTTTCGCCTCCTTTAGAGCAAGACGTATCACTAACACATACACTGTACTTAAAATACGATTTCAAGGCATTTTTCTTCTTAAAACCAAAATAAAGAACCGATTTACGGATTCTTGCTTGTCACCGATCGGTACAAAATTGTAATGACGCATCAAGGCGATGAGCTCGAGCGGCTAGACAGGGTCGGCTGAATCACCATGTTTTTAGATAACTTCTTTAAAAATTGTACCGATTGGGAAAAGTTGTATACTACAAAGTGTAATGAGGGACAGCGGAGATGCGAAGGATAATAATGCCCAAAGTTTAGTATAAATTGACGTATGCACCTATATTGATAACCATGTTTAAATATAATTTACCAGAAAAGCGTGAAGTGCATGACCATTCGTTGAGGACTGACTGGGTGCGACCTATTTGGTTCCCTTGAGGCAATTTGAGGTTCCGTTGAAAGTAGGTTTAGTTTATGTTGAATTTTAAGAGATCTAATTCGTTTAATTTATATTGGCACCCAAACTTTGTAAATAATGTTCATAATTGTAGTAATTGTACTATTAATATTCATTTCACTTAATATTACGCCATTTTTATAAATCATTGTTAGCTTGACGTTGTTGATGAAATAAAAAATTAAAGGTATCTCCTATGTTTGTAGTTTAAACTTAATGGCATAAATTATTACCACCCAAGGGTGGTAAGTTGACTTACAACCCGTCGTCAAGGGCAATTTATGGTAATTCTCTCTTATGTTCTTCAAAATAGTGTCGAAATGGGTTGTTTACAATACATGGAGGGGAAAAATATTATTATGACGAATGGCAGATTTCAACTGATACGAATTATTTTCTATAGAATAAAATATGCGTCTTAAGATTGCATGCCCCAAATTATTTGCATAATTATCACAGACGTATTTCTTTTCTGTGCTCAAACTTTTCGAAACTTCTATCAATAATTGTTATTTAGTGTAATCTTCGGGGAAGTAAATATCATTATCATACATGTAATTTTGAATTGTTACTTTTGTATCAATTGATTATGGAGCTTTGATTAACTGCGTATTGTGCGCTTGTTTTTGAACCAATCTTAAAAAACCTGCAGCGGTATCCTCATAGTGTGTTGAGAGGAGAACCTTTTATGTTATTTCCAGACAGAAATTTGGAATTCATCCGTCTTTAGATCCAACATGCGAAATCGTAATCCTTTTACCTCTTTTTGGTGGTGCTTTTATTTTACAGTTATCACGCGAGTCAACCCAATCACTTTCAGGAGTATCGTACGTGTGGAACCATATTTCATTTAAGTATAATTCGCCCTTGCTCGTCTCTGTAAAGCTGGCTTTTTTCAAATATTCCAGTCACCATCAAATGTTTGATACACTTCCACAATGTTGCCCTACTACATTTCTTCAAGCCTTTTCATTAAATTATACAATGTGGACACACTTATGTGGACATTACCTCTTGATCGCTTCCTTCTATCTTTGAGAAAATGACAGCATCACTTACTTCTCTTTTCCTCGCTAAATAGGGTTGTTTGCAATTTTCCATATTATTG
This sequence comes from Pissodes strobi, assembly GCA_016904865.1. NCBI lineage: Eukaryota > Metazoa > Arthropoda > Insecta > Coleoptera > Curculionidae > Pissodes > Pissodes strobi. The sequence goes on along the minus strand of MU193798.1, from coordinate 13,501 downwards.
ATGTTGGAATGCTGTTAAGGTGGTCGTTTCTTCTAAGGCTCTTTGCTTGCTATTTTTTATGGTAGTGGCACACGAGCAGTGTGTGTGCGAAGATGTTGGTTGACACGGTTCTTGAATAGTTGTAGGGTGTAGTTAGGGTGAAACAGATGTCCTAAGAGTGAGTTCCACAGTGATGCAGTGCGCCAGACAAAGGAGTTCTTGTAAAGCGAGGATCTAGGTGTTTCCAGTTGTACGACGAACTGGTGCGCTCTTGCCGTCTGTCATGACTGTCTGACAGGGCGGGATGGGGCGGGCCAAATCCTCGAAACATCTGCCGTGAAAGTATCTGTAAAACAGGGACATCTCGGCCACATGTCTGCGGTGTTCCAGACTATCCAGTTTCCGAGTCAACTCCGGGTCGCCGACAAGGCGCACAGCTCTCTTCTGAATGGAATCCAGCAGCTTTAGAGTGTGCTTTGGTGCGGCACTCCAGATGTGTGAGCAATATTCTAAGCACAGTCTTATTTGCGCTTTGTAGAAAAAGAGCAACTGCTGCGGTGTATACAGTTTTTTGTTGCGAAATAGCGCACCAAGCTTCTGGGAGGCTGATTTTGCGATGTTAGCGACGTTGTCATGCCAGGACATATTGCTGTTGACCGAGACACTAAGCAGTCCGATTGACGAGGATAAAGGAATGGTCGATCCTGCCATAATGATGTCAGGGCCCGCCGTATTGGCCCTCTTGGTAAACGTGGCTGCTTGGGTCTTTGCTGCATTGAACTGGACCAAATTTCTGTCGCCTCAAGTTTGAACTTTCTCCAGGTCTTGATTAATTGCTGTAATCTGCTCCTGTCTGCGGTGATAAGTCTCAGTCGCTGGTAAATGTTTTTCTGATCTAAAATGGGAGACAAGGGTACTGTCAATTGGGAGACAGACAAGGGTACTGTCGTACGACAGTTTCTGGTGTAAGGCGTAGCCGAATACCAGAAGACGTCAAGCACAGGAAAAGCTGTTTCTGGAAGTGTAGTGAATAACGATTTTCATAATACCTCTCTGAAATCAAAACATAAACATAAAATTATTATAGTTTTATGTGTCCAAAATCATGTTACAATAAAAAGAATAAAGATTTGCGTATATTGGTTATATGTATATTTGGTTAAAATAATTCGCATTGATTTTATTTTAAAACAGAGAAAAATCGAAACGTGGACATTATTTAACCTAAAACAGCTATTATAAGCAATATTTTCAGATTAAACTTTAAATGTTATATTAATTGTGCAATTATTATTATTGTGAATATGCGGTCCATCTGAAATCAACTTTGCAAAATTTGCCGTGTTTCCCACAGATGTTGAGGTCGAAGGTGAATGGTGTCCATGTTTTTTTGTGCTTGAACGGTAAAAAAACTTAACCAGATACTTCAATAATTCTGCTTACAGATTCTTCTATGTAGCCTTCAGCGACCGTCGATGAGCGCCAACCTCCATGACGTTTGAGGGTAAGCAAATCTCCTCCACTTTCGACTAACATAGATGCTGAAGATAGTCTTAGGCCATGTCCGGTGTACTCCTCACGATTTACCAAATTCAGGTATTCCGCAAGTTGTCTTGTTACAGCGCTGATAGTATGACATCCTATATGTTGAGCATAACATCTACTATTCCGAGAAGCAGCAAATAATATTTTGCTGTCCACATTTATCGGTCGTAAATTAATATATTTATGATAAAAACTGCACCGTTGAAATAGGCATCCATTATCTGTAATTATAACACTCCTCGATTGGTGATTTTTGCCGTCTCGAGGAAAAACTATTAAGAACCGACCATTATCTTCTATGTCATCCAGAGTTAAAAGAATTAAATCGTCCCGTCGCGTCGACATGTGCCGATAATGCCAAATATTAATATTACCTTTGATAATAACCAGTTCTCATCTAGGGCTTCAACTATGAATTGCGTAACTTGGTCGGCGGTTAACGCTTTTAACTTTTTGGTAAATAACTAACAGCTTATCGTTTGAGAAACGCAACATTTTTTGGGAAATCTTTAACATTTACATTTTTTTTTCTTGCAAACAATTTTTTATTAGCGAGAAACGCCTCTATAATGTAGCCGATTTCATGGATTTGGCTTTTTCTGATAAATATACGAGAAAAACATCACTTACAGATTTATTCATGTTCGTATTTTCCCTTGGACTTTTGTAGTAGCAATTCTTCAGTTAATTTTGCAACCTGAAGTGATATTTCTTCAGAAGTTTTATCTAAATCGGGCTCTGGATAATACGTTTTGAATTAAAATGTAAGAAAACGTCAAACTTGCAAGACAAGCAAGACACAGGCATCGACCATTAATTATACGATAAGAAGAACCATTCAACCGCGGCAGGTTTGATGTGCGTGTCCAGCGAGCGCTACAAAGGAATCGTTAGTTTTCTGCTTGGTTGCTTGGTAACGATTAACGGACTCTCGCCGCACACAGATCGAATTTCATTAAAAGCTGACCAGAAACGATATTTCCGTTTGTCGTATTTTGAATTAAATTTATAACACTCTAGTACACTAGTTGGCTTTGGAAAAAATTATTGATATCTTTTGAATTGTTTAAAGCACCCTGTCAAACTTACCTTATGGTTTTCTATTAGCGTTATTATTTTCACCAACTAAATATTTTGATAAAGTTTGTATTCAACTGGTTGTTTCAAAAATCTATAAACGTTTTTAATTAGTTATTGATAACAATATGTAATAACTAACATTTAAAAGATTTTGATTTTTCTGCTTATTGCATAGCGCTGGTTATTCAAAATGCAAAAGAAGAGGTGTAACGGTTATCTTCTAGCTCAATCCTAGTGATCACTAGTCATCCCTAGTCCTCCTACCACACCGCTAGTCCCCCCACCTAACTTCAAACTACTGTCCCCCTATCCAACCAATTTGACTCCGCCCACTTCCCACTCTTATCCCCACCAATTTGACCTACCATCCATTGTAAATTCCCACCACCACCCCTCATCTTTTTAAATAGGAACGCCACAATTTTCAGTCATTCAATATGTCACTAACCGTCGATCTATCGTGGGATGAAGTGAACCATTAGAACACGCTGCTCTTCTACTGCACCCTCAGTTGTCAGTACCAGGTGGTTTCTCTTGGGATGAGGGATTTTGTGAATCTTATAAACCATTAGAATACGTGTTAAGTAATCCAGTTCTTCGTCGTTCACCAAGTTGTCCAAGAGTGCAAAAAAAAAATCGAGAAGAGGAAAGAAAAGGATTTCAAAAATTAGAAGCAAAACAACAAAATCTATGATTAGCAAACCCTCCGCCGAGAACAGCACCAGAATTATCACAGAACAGCCAATAGTATCGGCAACGTTGTATTAACTACATGTATTAAAAATGTCTCTAAAGAAAAATTGTAAGTTTTGTAACAAAAGTGCGAAAACCAATATTGTAAACTGCATTATTTGTGAATCCGAAGTACACAAACACTGCTGTGATAAAAGAAACCTCCAAGTAATGGACGATTTAGTGAAATGTTGCGACGGAAATGATGAAAATTTTGAAGACGCCATTTGCGAGCATGGTGCCTTCGAACTTGAGAGACTGCGCAAGCAAATTTCGGTTTTTAAGGCACTCCTTAAGGAGAAGAACAATATAATTATGGATAAGTGTGTTATAATTAAAGACAAGGAAGCAATAATCAAGCTTCTCCAAGAAAAAAACGAGTTTAAGAACAATACAAAGCTAGTGAAAAACCCACGTCCAAGTAATAACGAGCCATCCAATCCGGTAACACAGCAAATCAACTCAGAACGTGTGACCCGTGGCACAATTTTGATGCGTGGATCAAATTTGCATCGCTGTCTCGTGACCTCGAACCAAAACAAATAAGCGAATCGAATTATTCAAACAAAAACGACGATTGGACCCTAGTTGATTCTAAAAGATCAACGAAAACAAATACAATGCAAAAGAAAAAAACAAGGGGTATAGTGGGAAGTGCAAAAATCGGAGATGTAAGTGCGGCACCAAGAAAAAGTGTTTTGTTTGGGTCCCGTTTAAAGGTGCAAACGCAGGTTGATGCGTTACAAAAGTACGTGCGTAATTATTTTCCCGAAGCGGAATGCAGTGCCTTAAACTACAAGCATCCTGAACAATACAGTTCTTTTAAGATAATTGTGGATTGAACCAACTACGAAGCAGCTATGGATACAGAAAAATGGCCTGCAGGAGCCTATATTGCTAGTTTTTTTCAGAAGAGGAAACCGTTCGAGCAAAAAGGGTAAAAACCGAGAATATAAGGTATGAGATTTTTTATGTTAATTGTCAAGCATTGACTCAAAAAAAGGCGGATTATTTTTCTAGCTTTTACACACAGAAAACCAAAATATTATACTTTTCTGAGACTTGGGCAAGTGCTGATAATGTACAATTTTTAAATATTAATGATTTTGTGAACATATCAAATTATTGTCGCTCATGCTACAAGGGTGGAGGGGTCAGTATTTGGTGTCTCGAGGATTTATCTGTCTTCAACTGCCGGTTCAGTGCGTTGATAAAGATTTTCAAATGTGCGGCGCTCGAATCGATAATCAGAATAAGGGGGATTTTATTGTGCTGACTTGTTACCGATCACCTGGCAGTAATTTTAAGTTTTTTTGTGACTGTTTAATCATAGTTATGGATTATGTATACAGGCCTGAAAGGCAAATAATGTTATTAGGTGATTTTAATGTGGACCCAATTAGAGACACTGATGATTGTATAGTATTGGGTGATATATTGGGCTCATATAATATAATAAATATAGTTGATAGTCCAACAAGAGCGAATAGAATACTTGATCATGCGTAAACAAATTGTGTAAATGCGGAATGTAATATTACTGAAGTGTTTTTTTCGGATCATAGGGCAATAAGAATTGACTTACAGGATCAAGGATTTAAAGAATGCAACCCCCAAACAATTGTAAGGAGGGTCTTTTCTAAACACAACATAGAGTCTTTTTTAAATATTATTAAGATAAAGGACTGGACATCAGTCTTCCAGGAAACGGATGTTGATAGGGCATTTGCCGCTTTTCACTCTGCATTTATGGATTGTTTTAGTGTGTGTTTTCCACTGAAAAAAATAACTGTTAAAAAGCATAACTGTAGACAGCAGTGGGTGGATTTAAATATGATGAAATCTAGCCAGGCATTAAAGGAATTGAATAAGCTGAAACATGAATATCCAGAAATCACTGAATTTTACAAAGAACAAAAAAGGCAACATGCCAAACTAATAGGATCAACAAAAAGTGCATATTATCAAACAGGATTAACAATTCAGATAATCCTACTAAGAAGCCTGGAGGGCGGAAGTCGGAGATGACAAATAATTGCATAAAGTCCAAAACTATTGAACTTAATATAAACGATCATATGGAGGGGGACCCAAGAAAAGTCGCCGACATTTTTAACAAGTTTTTTCAAAACCCTCCGCTAAATATTATCAATGATATTCAAAGAGATAATAAATATAGGCCGCAAATTCAACCTAATTTAAATAGCATATATTTAAACCCTTTAAATGGACATGAACTTTCATCAATAATTAAAAATAAATTAAATAACAAAAAGTCATCGGGTTTTGACAACGTCTCTGCATTTCTTATTAGAAAAGTACAGACAGCTCTGTTACCAATTCTGACTCATCTTATTAACCTTTCATTTACCGCTGGGTCTTTCCCAAAAATAATTAAAACGAACAAAATAGTACCGATATATAAAAGCGGAGATTGCTGTTTGGCAGAAAACTAGTGGCCGGTAGCCCTGATTTCGGTCTTTTCCAAGATTTTCGAGTACGCAATTTTGAGTAGATTAGAGTGCTTTTTCGTGTCACTGGCTTCACCGAACCAGGGTGTCTATAATTCAAGCACGTTAACAGTTGATGTGGGAGTACCCCAGGGATCAGTGCTTGGGCCCTTCTTATTTATAACCTACATTAATGAGTTAGTTCGCAGTACTGATCCTAATTGGACAGCAGCACTATTTGCGGATGATTCGTCATTTGTCGTGCCAACAAAAAATGATGAAATGGAGGAGGTCTGTAATGCTGGTCTTGGGGTTCTCTTTAACTGGTTTAGTGACAATTTTCTGCGTTTGAACATCTCTAAAACCACCTACATGAGGTTCCATACTGCACAAAACCAAAACAACTTAGATATTTCAATCAAAGTTGGGGACAGTTCAATTTCACGTTCTGCCACAACCAAATTTTTGGGTTTGATTATAGACGAAAATTTAAACTGGAGAAGGCAGTGTGAGGTGCTGAGTGCCAGGCTTATTAGTTTGTGTTTTATGATGAGAAATTTAAAAACTGTCTTGTCTCAAGCGCAGCTGGTTAATGTGTAAAATGCCTATGTGAATTCAAGGCTGCACTATGGAGTCTGTTTCTGGGAAGCATCTAGTGCCGCCAAAGTTACCTTTATAACACAAAAAAGGGTTGTTCGATGTATGTTGGGCATGAAACCAACTGAATCATGTCGCGGTAAATTTAGATTTCTTGGTATACTTACACTGACTTGCATATTCGTTTATGAAATCTGCAAATATATTTTTGAGAACAAATCCCAATTTGCTTGTCGTAATAGTGTCCATGACCATTTCACACGCAAAAGAAATGAATTTCGATCAGTAAAGTGTAGACTTAATGTAAGTAAAGACTCTCCACAACACCTGGGTTTAAAGCTTTTTAATAGACTGCCTATTTCTATAAAGAATGTACCTACTATGACTATGACTACTTTTAAAAGGCATCTCAAATGTCTCTTAATAGAGAAAGAATATTATGAGCTCGATAGTTTGTTTTTTAAATGACTTTGGTTAACCCATGTTTGTTTGTTTTTTTAAATGACTTTGGTTAACCCTTGTTTGTTTGTTTGTTTTTTTCTGTGTATACACGTTTTATATGCACTTCTAATTGGAGTGTTTTAAAATAAATTGTTAGTTTACCACTGTACAACTATTATAGTACACATATGACGCATTCCATACATGTACATGTTTTTGGAAATAAAGGATGTTTATTATTATTATTATTATTATTATTATTATTATTATTATTATTATTATTATTATTATTATTATAAATCGCAGACTACGCCAGTTGGGATCCATAATTATTAAAAATAAAATTAATTGTTGACCAAGTGTTGATATCCTTTTATCTCATGTAAATTGAGAGAAAAAATTAATATAATTTAGCTCAGAAGACCTAAAAATGATTCCATTGAATTATTCGATCAACAATGCAAACCCTTTCGAACTTTTAAATATTTGGGGAAAATTAACAAATACATATAAAGGAAACTTTAACTTGCAAATAAAATTGTCGTGCTTCATTCATTACAACAGACCTGATTCTCGCACTGAAATAGATGGTCCTCTATGTTCACAAAGTAATTGATCTTTATATAATAAGACATTACCAAATATTAAGTTTTTTTTTATGGCAGTGGCACACACACTAAAGGTAGATCCTATGGCGCTCGACGAGCGGTGTGTGCGCGAAGATGTTGATTGACACGGTTCTTGAATATTTGTAGGTTGTAATTAGTGGGAAACAGATGTCCTGGAAGTGAGTTCCACAGTGATGCAGTGCGCCAGACAAAGGAGTTCTGGTAAAGCGATGTTCTAGGTGTTTCTAGTTGTACGACGAACTGGTGCGCTCCTGCCGTCTGTCGGGACTGCCTGACAGGAGTTGCCAGGGGCGGGATTATGTGGGCCAAATCCTGGGAACATCTGCCGTGAAAGTATCTGTAAAACAGAGACATCTCGGCCACATGTCTGCGATGTTCCAGACTATCCAGATTCCGGGTCAACTCCGGATCGCCGACGAGACGCACAGCCCTCTTCTGAATGGAATCCAGCAGCTTTAGGGTATGCTTTGGTGCGGCACCCCAGATATGTCAGCAATATTCTAAGCACGGTCTTATTTGCGCTTTGTACAGCAAGAGCAACTGCTGCGGTGTATAGAGTTTTTTGTTGCGAAATAGCGCACCAAGCTTCTGGGAGGCTGATTTTGCGATGTTAGCAACATGGTCATGCCACGACATATTGCTGTTGACCGAGACACCCAGCAGCCCGATTGACGAGGATGAAGGAATAGTCGATCCTGCCATAATGATGTCAGGGCCCGCTGTATTGGCCCTCTTAGTAAACGTTGCTGCTTGGGTCTTTGCTGCATTGAACTGGACCAAATTTCGGTCGCTCCAAGTTTGAACTTTCTCCAGGTCTTGATTAATTGCTGTAATCTGCTCCTGTCTGCGGTGATGAGTCTCAGTCGCTGGTAAGGGTTTTTCTGATCTAAAGTGGGAGACAAGGGTACTGTCATCTGCAAAACTGTAAACAGGATTATTTGTTTCGGTCAGCAGGTCATTAATATAGATGAGGAACAGAGTTGGTGAAAGTATTGCGCCCTGAGGCACGCCCGCGTTGATGGTGAATGTGACCGAGATGTGTCCATCGACTGCAACATGTAGGGATCGGTTCTTAAGGAAACTGGCCAGCCAGCTGCAGAGAGAGGCGGGCAGTCCCAAGGACGGCAGTTTGTTGAGCAGTCCGTCATGCCAAACTCTGTCGAATGCCTTTGAAATATCCAACGCAATCGCTCGAGACTCTCGGTAGTTTTCAATTGCCCTACTACATATATGAGTGACATAGGCCAATATATCTCTCTTTGCGAAAGCCGTATTGATTATCGCTGATTATTCTGTTGCTCTCGAGGTACTTGAGTAGTTGCTGGTTGACTACACGTTCCATGACTTTGGAGATTATTGGAAGCAAGGCAATTGGGCGATAGTTTGAGGGCGTGGTTTTCTTGCCTTTTTTTGGAACAGGTTGCACTCGAGCGACTTTCCAAGAGGATGGGTAAATCCCTTTTCTGTATGAAAGAGAAAAAAGCCTGGAAAAAGCGGGTGTTAGTTCGTTGGCGCAGTTCTTTAGCACGATGGCAGGTATTCCGCCCGGTCCTGATGCCTTTTGCGTATCTAGTTCTTTAAGGATTTTGCGAATATCACGGTGAGAAAACTTGACTTCTGCCATGGTAGTGTTGATGTTCGGTATAGTGGGGAGAGTCTTGCCTTGGGGCACGTCTAAGGTAGAGTGCGATGAAAACATTTTGGCGAGCATGTTTGCTTTTTCCTTGGCTGTAGTCGCCGTGATGCCACGTTCGTCCGTCAAAGGTGGGAGAGACGTTTTTGTAAAGTTGTTACTTACTGCCTTTGCCACCGACCAGAAATTCCTGGAACCACTGGGGCATTGCAAAAGTTTATTCCTGATCCTTTGATTGTGTTTGTCCTTAGTTTCGTCGATCACACGCTTGCACTCGTTTCTCGTTTCGATAAAATAATTGCGATTTTCAGCGGTCTGATTTTGCTGCCAGTACTTATAGACTTGTGGTTTCCTTTCTACAGCTCTTTCGCATCTTTTGTCGAACCAGGGCTTTCCTTTTGATGGTAACTTGATGGAATTTGGGCTGTATGCTTCCATTCCTGAGGAGATTACTTGCATGATCGCAGCAGTCTGACGGGTCGTCGAGCCAAGGAAAATCTAGGTAGAACTGCCTTAGATCGTCCCAGTTTGCAGAATTGTAATGCCAGATTTTGCGAGGCAATGGTGGATCCTTCTGTATGGGTGGCAATTCACAAACCGTTGTAATAAGTTTGTGGTCGGAGGTACCTAATGGCGGACCAACTGTAACCTTGTACTGGTCAGGATTGGTGGTCAGAAAAAGATCCAGGAGAGCGGCGAATTCGCCCCTCTCTGAGATTCGAGTTGGTTCGTCTACAAGTTGAGTAAGCCCGCAGCTGATGGCAAATGTTTCAGCTTCTCTACCTTCGTTGTCGGTCTTGTTGTGATGTTTGAGCCAGTTGGTGTTGTGGGCATTGAAGTCTCCCAGAACGATTATTTCTGAACTGGGGTGATCGACCTGTATTGAGTCAAAAGTGGTAGCTAGTGTTGAAAAAAAGCTTTGGTAGGCTCTATCGCTCGGAGGGCGATAGAGACAACATATAAACTTGGTTAATCCCTTGGCGGTGAACTTGAGCCACATGACGTCAAGGTTGTTCGGTTCGAGTGTTTCCTCGCGGTGACATGAAAGGTCGCTTCGGACAAAAAGGCATATTCCGAACTTATATCTAAATCGGGTATGTAAGTCGTAACCAGGATAGAGGTAGTTCACTGTTGTTGTTGTAGAACATACTTGTGTTTCTGTAAGGGCTAATATGTGTGGTCTATTTGCTTGTAGATGTTAATGTACCGAATTTATGTTTGTATTTAGGCCTCTTATGCTGCAGAAATCAATTCTAAATTGGTTCGGTATCTTTGCTGTCTGTGAAATGCGGAATGAAGGGCTCCCAGGGCCACCCAGCGCCCGGAGATCCGAATGGCCGGGGAGTTTACTTCCGGAATATTTTGATCCTGGAAGCACCATCATGTCCATATATTCCTACTGTGGAACCCGGGACCACCAGCGCGAAAGCGGAACGTGATTTGGAAAAACCACTTAGCGCTTCCCAATTCTGGTGGGGTGGTCTTTCACGGGACGATGCGAGTAGGCTTATGCATCTACCACCTAGGGCCGCTTCCACTCGAAGCATCGGCCTCAGACTAATTTCTTTGGCGGTCCCTAGTCTGACAGGGGTAAAAATGGGGTTTGTTGGAT
>JAEQML010064522.1:0-21970 GCA_016904865.1 Pissodes strobi | reverse complement strand
CCCAACTATTATAGGCTTTGTACCTACTAGCATATCACGGGCGGCAAGATAGAATGAACCACAAGTTCAATTAGCCCAAAAAGGAAAAAAACAGGTCGGGCGTATAGTAAGACATGAACAAGGGGTTAATTATTACAAAAAAACGGCATAAATAACACTGGAACTCGTCTGTCATTGTATGATTCATAATGCTACTATGGAGAATCCCTGCTTTCTCCATGCCATTGCATATGGCGTAGAAGCTTCCGTGTAAGAAGAGATTGAAAGACCAGTGACCGTTGAATATTTCCCAGAAATCCCGTAACCTGAAACTGAACAAGCCCACCTGCAGTCAGTCTAAAGTTATTACCTTGAAAGCTTCTCCTAAACAGAAGTCAGATATCCGCAAAAATAAAGACCAGAGTTAGAGGAGAGTTAGCAAGGCTCAGCATGCTGAAAAAATTGCGTAACTCACCCCCTTAAAGGCCAGCTGATTTCATCGTTCACAGAGAAGAGTTAGCAGGGCTCTCTCAGCATGCTGTAAAATTGGCAAGAATTCTTCTTCTTTTTCTTCAAATGCCTATTCGTTCCAAATATCGATCATCCTGGATATGATAACTTTGTTCACGGCTGCTCTAAATAGTTCGGTAGCAGGTTTTGAGAACCATGTTCATAAGTTTTTAAGCCATGATATTCTCCTTCTTCCTGGTGGTCTTCTGCCATAAACTTTCCCTTGGAGAACGGACTTTAAAAGGTGATATTTGCTTTCGTTTCTCATAATATATCCGAGGTACTCAAGTTTTCTTCTCTTGATGGTGTTCATTACTTCCAAGTCCTTCTTCATTCTCTCCATCACTGCCTTGTTGGTCCACCCATGATATTCTCAGCATCCTCCTCTAAAGCCACATTTCGAAGGCTTCGAATCTTCTTTGTGTTGTCTCGGTTAATGTCCATGACTCCATTCCATAGAAAAGAATCGAGAAAATAAAGAATCGGCGGAGTCTGATTTTGATGTCGATGTTAAGGTTGTGACTTTTAAACAGTTTAGCCATTTGGTTGAAGGCGGCCCTTGCTTTCTCTATTCTACACCTGATCTCCTGTGAGTGGTCTCAATTATCGTTGATCATAGTTCCCAAGTTGGTGAACTGTGTTACTCGGTCCATTGGTGTGTTGTTGATCGTTAAGCCGTATCTTCCACCAGTATAGTATCTCTACTGATTACCATGAATTTGGTTTTACTAATGTTAATTTCTAAGCCATGGTTACTGCTGACGTGTTTTATTTTGTTCATTAGTTCTTGTAAGTTGTTCATGTTGTCAGTGAAAACTACAGTATCATCTACGTACCGGATATTGTTCATTCGTTCTCAATTCAGCAAAATTCCTATGTCGGTATTCTCAAGGGCCTCTTTAAAGATTTCCTCCGAGTAGAGATTAAATATGTGCGGCGACAGGATACAGCGCTGCCTAACTCCTCGAAGAATGCTTACTGTGTTGGTTTGCTCTACCATATTAATTTTAATAGTAGCTGATTGATTCCAGTAAAGGTTTCGGATGATCCTTAGATTTTTGTCATCCATCCCCGTATTCATCAAGACGTCCAACATCTTTTCTTGTTTTATTCTATCGAAGGCCTTCTGGTAGTCTATAAAACAGGCAAAAATATCACAATTCATATCCCTAAAGCGCTGGAACAATACTTGTAGACAGAAAAGTGCATCTTTTGTACCCATGCCCTTCATAAATCCAAATTGTGTATGTGATACTCTTTCCTCGCAGATCCTATAGATTCTTTGATGAATGATATTGAGAAACAACTTCAGCATGTGACTCATAAGACTAATTGTTCTGTAGTCACCACATGCTTTGGCTCCCTGTTTCTTTGGTAACATTATAAATTCAGAGATAAGCCATTCTTTTGGAATGTTCCCAGTATTGTAGATGTGATTTAAAATGCCAGTCAGGAATGTGATGGACTCTTCGTCAAGAAGCCTGAGGAGTTCCGGATGTACTCCATCCGGCCCTGGAGCCTTTCCTTCCCTTAGGGTATTAATGGCAGCTCTAACTTCCTCTCTCATGATATCAGGTACGGACTCAGCTTGAATGGAGGGTGGGTCTCCTCTCTCATCAAAAAACAACTGTTCTATATACTTCTTTCAAGTTTCTTTAATATCTTCTCTATCCACAATCAACTCTCCTGCATCATTTACAACTTTTTCCACATTTTTCTTTCTGATCTTTCCTGTTACTTCTCTCACCTTCCCATATACATTTAACTCATCGAATCTGCTTTGCAAAACTTCTATTTCTTGGCATTTCTCATCCAATTCTTTTTGTTTGGCCTCTCGAGTTTTCCTCTGTATATCCCTTTGTATGCTTTTGTATGTTGAGGAACTGTTCTTTTATTTTCTCCGGTTTTCCATGAGTAGCAAAATTTCTTCTGTCATCCATGATTTATGTTTCGTTCCTTCATTCTTCAGGTACCGATCTTTAACATTAGTTGCATCATTATTTGTTCTTCTGGGTTATCAATCTCCTCCGCAATCAGTCTGCATTTGTCGTTGATGTCCTTCTTTGCTTGGTTCCTTACTGTGTAGTTCTTAAGTTTCCTAAGATTATATTTTGGTTGTTTTGTTTTATGTATAATCTTAAATTTTGTCCTATATTCTCCGACAAGCGGATTGTGGTCCGACTGTATGTCTGCACCCGGGTATGTTTTCACGTTTGTGAAGCTGTTTCTATATCTTCGATTTTTATTAAGATTTAATCTATCTGGTTTCGGATGATATGGTATTTTCCGTTGTCTCTGGGAGAAGTCCAGAGAAGAAAGTGTTTGTTATTACTAAAGTCATGTTCGAATGCAAATACACTGAGAGTTTCCCCCCTTTCGTTTCTAACGCCAAGCCCGTGATGTTCAATGTGTTTCCCTTCTCTTCCTTTGCCTATTTTGGCATTGAACTCACCCGTTAAGATAAGGATTTCCTGTTTAAGGAGTTTCTTTATAAGATCTTTAATCTGAGAGTAAAATTCTTCTACTGCCTCCTGTGATCAGTGGTAGGTGCATATACCTGTATTATGTTGGTGTTCACTGGTGACGTATTCAATTGTAGAAGCATGACTCTTTCGTTCATAGGCACAAAATTAGTGACGTGTCAAGCAACATCCTTCAATTAGTTGTTCCAGAATAGTACGCTCCATAACTCTCCATGTTGCAGTAGCCGGAGCTACACATCGCACTCACTCCCATGATCTCTATATTCAATCTTCTCATTTCCAACAGCGCATTCTGAATTTTACTAGCTCGGGCCATTGTCTTCACATGGCAAGAATTAACTAGCTGATTGCAAAGGAAGCAGGCAAGAAACGAGTTACCAAAAGTGTTAAGAGATAGCTTACTGAAAATATCAAAGAAAGCCCGTTATAAGGACAAAGAAAGCCTTGAAAGTGAAAGTCGTCGAAGATTCAAATAGTGATAGTGAAGAGGAAGAACCAACATTATACAACCGAGCAAATATGGCAAATCAAGAAAAGGAGGGATGTATTTAATGTCAGAATTGCAAAGGCTGAGCATATGCCGAAGAACGAAGCATAATTTATTTGTTTATGATGTTCCTAAGATTTTTCCAAAAATAATGCAGTTTAAATAAATTTTAATTTTTTAACCATTATTTCTCAAAATAAATATATTCTGCAAACATAAACACTATTTCCAAATTTATCTGGAATCAAATTCCTATTCTTATGTGTTCTTGGATTTTTATGAGCAACCTATGCCAAGTTCGATATTTATGACTAAAAGTTACATACTTCTCGCTTTTTTCAGATAACTCCTTTTTTAATATGATCATCAGTTATTCGCAACTCTCTTCATTTTTGCACGACGGTTTAATCGGTATGCGTTCTTTTCCTAGAGCAATTATCCAGTAAAATGTATTCTATCTATTTTGGCCAAAAGTTTCTCAAATCGTATAGTCGCAGCTCATTTTCCAGCTTTTGTTCTCTAAGTTGATTTCTGAGATGTATCTGCATTATGGATCTTTCCTCCCTATAAGGCAAGAGCTTTAATCTAGCTTTGTTGATTATAATCTCTCGTTATCCACACCACCTAGGTGAATTATCAGTTTTGTTGAAAAGTTAGATAATGAATTTACCATACAATTCTGCAACTTCTTAATATTATTTTTGTTTGCAGGTGCTGCCCCACTCCACCATCTCAAAAGAGTAGCGAAATACAAATATTCTACCCTACAGTCACATTACTTCCAATGATTCTTATCCTCGTTATTATTTCTTGCGTTCTTTGCGTGGTCGGTATTCAATGCATCGATCTTCTAACAGCTTTTTCAGCTCGATTGTATATTATAAAATATGCACAATGCACACCGTGGGCTTTTATCAGTTTCCCCTGGGAAACTAAATAGCACATTTTTAAAACGCACTTTAAGCGTTTTAAGTGCCCTATTTCAAAATTTCCCTACATCCATACGACCAATATATCAATCTTGATCCGAGTGAAAAGTAATCCTTTTGGAAAGACGAGGGTCTAACTTCTTGCCGTAACTAATGATACTTTTTAGTGAAGGATGGCGCGACAATGATACTGACTCCTGACTCCTTTCTTCCATTACGCAACGTCCTGCTCCCATATATTTACTTTCGTTGCATCGATCGAGCAGATTTTATACTGGGCGGTATTGGAACATGTTATTTATAACTTAATATTTCGGTAAATAATTCATTTGTTCACATGAAATGTATTGATCCTCGAACAAAAATTTGGCAGATTGATGACAATAAAGAGCATAATTAATATTTGGATTACTTACAAGACTTTTTCTTATTATTATAAACACGAATACAGGAAATTACTGGTACAAATAGCATAAATATTCAATTAAGACTTCTTTCTATAGACCCTATGGGATCTTTGTTACTATTGGTATATTTGGATTTCTTATCAGTGGATGGGATTTTTGTAAATCCCAAGTCCTACAGCCATTAGAGCAAGTTTCAGCTTGTAGGTACCTCCAAACTTTGCAGTGAATAGTATAGAAATTCCCTAGTAGATATCATTTCGGTACATATCACGAGAACGCCTTTGACCAGCTGATTATAGGTTTAAGGTCAGTTTCGAATATTTACCCTAACAACGATTGCTAATACCAGGAGAAAAGTTATTCGCACCTGAAGAAACTGTGGCCTTAGTTTAGGTTAGTTGGGTTTAGGTTAATGGGTTAAATCTTATCTCACAAACAAAGTTTTAAGGTTGGATGAATAGTATTTCGTGAAATTTATTCAGGCGTTATGGGGTGCATACAATAATAACTTATCATTATGTAGTGAATCCCTTCATAACGTCGTAGTTTCAAATCCCAAATCCTAAAGCTATTGCACAAATTCCAGTCTGAAGGTAGTTCAGAAATATGTAGTGGTGGTGAATAGTAGTATATAGACCTCAGAAAAAGCTTTGGATCGAGCCTAGTACCAGCTGACCACTTAGGTCTAGTTTTCCAAGAATGTATAACGTTATTCTGCGATTATCTACCATGATAACGATGCACAATTGTGGTAATTATTCTAGGGTAAACTCTGGATGCAAGTTAGCACTTGACTGATTAAATATTATTTCATAAACACGATTTTAAAGTTGGATGAGTAATACTTCGTGTCTCATGAGCATTTAAAGATCCTTTACAGGCGTAGCCGACTATAGCAAAATCGGCATCTCCTATTGGTCGATCCATCTCGTATTACAATATGTCTTCGTGATGCAATCAATTTCTCGCAAGAGCAAGAGAAAAACACGATAAAGATTATGTTTCTAAACAGCGTTTTTTCTTGATTTTGGGTATGTCTTGGGTTAGATTGGGTTAGCATCTGGTTAGTTTCCTTTTCTCGAGCCCCCGTAGCGAGCGAAGCGAGCGGAGGGCCATGCGGATCGACCAATAGGAGAGGCCGATTTTGATATAGTCGGCTACGCCTGTAAAGGATCTTAAAAGGCGTCTCATGAAGTGGCTATTATACAAGTTCCAACCTGCGGATACTTCTCAACTGTGTGGTGAAGAATATGAAAAATTCCTTGTAGATGTTATTTACATTCACCTCACGAAGGCGTTTAATCCAATCTGTTACCAGCCACTCACTTAGAATGGCTATAGCAATTGCAGCCATAGTAATTATTTCAGAACGAAAGTTGTTCGGACGTAAAAAAACTTCTGGATATAAGTTTGCACTTAATCGATTAAACTTTATCACACAAAACAGTTTTAAAATTGGATGAGCATTATTTCATGTCTAATATACTATGTTTCCTGATAGTGAGTCTGGGCTTGACAGTGAGTTTCAAATCCCATATCCTAAGGTTACTCTATAAGTTCTAACCGTGGGTACTTCAGAACTATGTGGTGAATAGTATGCAAATTTGCTTGAAAACATCACTTGCATAGACGTCACGAATGCTTTTGATAGAGCTTCTTAACAGCAGCCCATTTGGAGATTTAGGTCTAGTTTCTTCAACCAGGGATACCCCTATTCTTCGAGTATTAATCATGACATCGATTGCTAATACAATTGTAGCTGTAGAAAATAATTTAGGTCTAGTCTTATTCTTTAAACATTTTTGGATATAAGTTTGCATATAATGGATTAAATCTCAACACACAAACTTGGTTCTAAAGTTGGATAAGTAGTATTTCGTGTCTAATGTTGTGGGTTTCTCCAGACTGGGCCTGGGTTTAAATCCCAAATCCTAAGGCTATTATATAAGTTCCAACATGTGAGTACTTCAGAACTATGAGGTGTGGAGATTGCCCGAAAGATACTATTTACATAGATGCTTTTGAAGGAGTCCATTACTAGCTGTTTATTTAGAGGTTTAGATTCAAATTTGCGCTTAATAGATTAAGTATTACCTCAAAACCAAGGTTTTAAAATTGGATAAGTAGTGTTTCGTGTCTAATGTAGTGAGTCTCTTCATAGTGGGGCTGAGTTTCAAATCCCAAATCCTAAGGCCATTTTATAGGTTCAAGCTTGTGTACTTGAAAACTATGAGGTGCCTGAAAGATGCGTAACATTCCGATTTGGTCAGTGTCCAAATATTTTTAAATTTAATTTTTTACGCTGCATTTAGCAAAAATGCTGTATTTTGCGGTAAGAATTATTGAAAAGAGGTGAATACTAATCGGTTAATTAATTCTAAATGTATTGATTCGGTTTGCTGTCAATGAGCTTTTGCCACATTTATCAATGTAAATTAATTTTATTCTAAATATAGGTTAACGATATATTTATTTTAGCTTTTATAACACTTTGTGACTCTATTGATTTTAATTGATAAGCAAAGCACATATCGCTCAGGTTTAATTCAATCACTAAAATAGGATATTATTGTTATTAGAATAGCTTTGCTTAATTTATATTACATTACCGTAGAACGGCCAGCAAACCGGTTTATATTTTTAAGAATTCTGTTAATAAAACCTGTTTTTAGGCTTCAATCTAATGAAGCCTAAAAGCAGGTTTTATTAACAGAATTCTTAAAAATATAAACCTGTTTGCTGGCCGTTCTACGGTAATGTATTATAAATTAAGCAAAGCTATCCTAATAACAATAATCTAACCGTCGATTCATATTTTATTTTCGGTTTGAATATTTCATACCTTCTTGGGATCCCTGATTCGTTTAATTCAATCTCCGGCTGATATTTCATAACTTTTTGGTACCGCTGCCTGGCTGGTTTCAGATATTTATATTTATCTTTCCATCCGACATGCTGCACTTTTTGTAATATTCGGTTGTTGGTTTCGAGCAATAGGAATGTGCTATTTCTTATAATTGCAGCTGTCGATTAAAATTTTTAAAGTTTTATCGTTTTGTTCGAGAATATTCTCTTCCGCCGTCGTTTCACCCTCATGATAAACGAGAACTCAGTCATTTATTATCTTAGAATTGTTCCTTGTATCGAACCACTCGGCATGTTTCAAACCATCACTACTTGCTGATCTGACGTAGTTTTGATCTCGTGGAAGGAGAAAGGCAAATTGAGGGAAACGAATATAGAGTCCTTCTAAAAATACCTTTCGATGCGAAAAGAAGGTTTGCTGTTAGTGCAGTCATAGAGACTTTACATTTAGTATTGTGATTTAATACTACTCATTCCTTGGAGATATATTGTGGTTTCTATTTGTGTTCTGACACGACCGCTTTATCGGGATTTAACTGCTGCACTAGGTAATTTTTTTCCCTATTGCTTGTGAAGCACGCGGATGACGCCATGACGCTAATGGTATTTTCCCTTATTTCTAGAGGCTTTCCAAGTTCATCGTATGAGACCGAGACCATCGAATCTCCAGTAACCCTCTCACACTAACAAGGTTTTTTTGCCTAAGTTAACGATATAATTGCTTTATCTGTGTTAAATTTTTTGTACATAGTCCACCATTTGCTTTGCGTCCCATATGTTATCTTATCTACTTCATTTTATTAAATCTGAATTTTTATTTTAATGTAACTTTAATTTTGATCACATGGGGAAGATTATATTTTCTTTTAAGAGTGATTCATACCTATCTTTTTATATTCAATTTGTCTGTACCTTAGTATTTCTTTTATTTGCTGATGGTCATTGGAAGTCCATTGATAGTTTTTTTAGGGGAATTTGTTTTATAAAGAAAATATATTTATGCAAGGGGGCTATAGTCTTTCCACTAAAGTAAGGGGGCTTTGTCTAATGCGTATTGGGTTATTTTAGTGTTCAAATACCGGGCTAGAATTTTTGCTACCAGGCTACCAGTCCAATTACCGGGCTACCAGTTCTGCTATCGGGCTACCAGTTCGATTACGTAGCTACCGAACCTTTCTCCGGGCCAATTTTATTGGCGAGTCCTCTGCTAGTTTCACCCTCAGGGCCAGTGTCCTAGCAGTACCAACAGGTGCCCGGCGCCTCTACCAGAGTTCTACGGATCTAAGTGGTATCGTGCAGAAGTTTTAGTTTATCAATTCATTTGTTTATCTGGCCGATTAATATAATCGCTCTTAATTTTCCTTTTTTAATATAAGTCAAGCATTGACCGCCAAGCTCTAAGATAGCTCTCATTAATTTTATTTTTCATTTATTCACTGGTTTGTCTGACCGATTAATATAATCGCTCTGAGTTTTCGTTCTTTTAATATAAATAAGCATTGACAGTCGGGCTTTAAGACAGGTTCAATAATTGTTTTCTTTTCATTCATTTATCGGGTAATACAACCGCTCTGAATTTTCTTTCTCTATTTTTTTTTAATATAAATCAACCACTGACAGTCGAGCTTTAAGACAGTTTCAATAATTTTATTATTTTTATTCATTTAGAGGGTCCATTGATTTAATTATTGTGACCATTTAACATTACCTATTATTACTGCTACATGTATAATTGGTGCAGCAACTAGCGCAAGCATACATAAGTAATTAGCTTAGGTAAAATCAAAGTGATACTTCAGATTGTAGTATTTAGTGCATTTAGTTGTAAGGCATACAGTACCGAGTGTTAACAACAGAATTGATCTCCGTACAATCACCAAATTGTACCAATTATTGGTTAATTTAATAGCCATTTGACATTCCTTTGTCTTTAACTTGCCATTTTACTGTAGTATTGTTGCTGTGTTAAAAATACTTAGTAGCAAATAGATTGTTCCTTAAATTATAGGTTGTGTTTTGTTGATAAGTTAAGATTGAGTTCTTTGATTTAATAAGCCAACCACCCTGCACAACACCACCGGAGCCTTTTCAATTTAGTTGGCGCTCTACGACCCGGCTACCGGGGCCGGGCATTTCTAACACGTCTCTCCGGTGCTAGGTTTTGTTTAATTAAAAATCTTGACTTTTGACTTCAAGAGGAAAACGTGTTGCAGATGTTTTTGCACAGATCACATGAATGCTTTTGATCAAGTCTGTTATCAACTGTTCGTTTAGAGGTTTAGGCCCAATTTCTTCAAGCATTTATAACTATATTTTAAAGAAAATATGGACGCAAGTTTGCACTTAGACCTAGATGTAGATTAGGCGATTGACGTTGGCGACTTGCCTTTGCCACTGCAACCTGATCGGGTTCATTTTTGCGCCTCCAAACTGTAGTTAGAGCATGTTATCTAGGCCTGTATTTTTAATAATTAGACTCTAAAGGCATAAGACTGGCTCCATCATATACCTGCTCAGTTGAGGCTTGTCATCGCCCAGCCTCTCAAACCTGAGCCTGCGGAGCTCCTGACAGAGTCTACAAAGACTATCCGCTGTTATTCCCAACGTTATCAGGTGCTTGTTTAACTTTCCGATTCCTGCAAGTAAACATACTATTAGGTACTCGTACCACGTTACGATTGTGGCTTAGAAGGTTCGTAGTGAATTTGAGCTTATATGTTTTTATGAATCTTTTAGCCTACCTTTGCCCTGGTGTTCTGAGCTGCCAGCTGTGAGATTGTCTTCTAATCCAGTTCTGACTGTTGATCTAAAAGGACTTCTTGCAATTTCACAGAAAGGCTAGTGGCCTATTATATTTCAGTTTGAGCCTTCGCTGGCGAGTTTATCCGCTTCTTCATTTACTTCGTGGCCTGATACCCAGACTAAGCTTAGTTTGTTGGCCTGTCCAACAATTTCTAGGGCATTTATATAGTTTTAACTAGTCTTGAATGGATGTTATGGGATCTGATTGCCTTTAATGCCGCTTGACTGTCTGAGTTAATTGCTATGTTTCTACTGTTAGTACTCCTTTATTGGGTATACATAGCACATCGTTGTATGGCTGCAACTTCTGCCTCGAATACCGTGGCATGCTTTCCTAAACTTATGACTATTTTAACTCCTAGAATGTCTCCATAGAAGCCGGTTCCTGAGCCGTGACTGGTAATCGAGCCGTCAATATACCATGCCAGGTCTGCTTTCAGTAAGGACCTTCCTTCCAGTCTTTCCTGTTTGTAATTTTCACCAATAAGTGCCTCTTAAAATAGTATTGAGGAATCATTTTGTCTGATGGCATATCATATAGTGGCTTGACCACTTGATCCTCCTTTATTTTCCAGCTCAGAGTTCTTTCATGTCCTTCTATGGGGCCTTGGTCTTGCTTGAGTCTGTATTGGACTATCTTTATTTCTGCCTCTATGAAAATGTGGATTAGCGGTAAATTCGGCAGAACTGCCATTGCTGCGCAAGTAGTTCTCATGGCCCTCGCAATGCACATACATGCTAGCCTTTGGACCCTGTAGTTTCCTGATTGGTGTGGTTTGTGTGACCTTTCTTCTTCACACAATAATTGAATCATATGACAGCATGGGTCTTACTACTATTTTGTATTGGGCTAAGTTTCAGCCACATAGTCTTCTGCGTCTATCCTGTGCAGTTGTTGCCATCAAGACTGCTTAATATGCCATAATATTTGGAAGAGTATATCGGTCCTCTATAGTTTTTTCGTTCACTTTCCTAAAATCGGTGACGATACGCTATATTGGTTTGTTTTTGGGAACGATCCAAATAGGGCTGGACCATGAATAATACCGTCTTCTAACATTTTGTTAATTTGCCTTTGCGCCTCTTCCTTATGGATAAAAGGATACCTATAGGACTGGAGTTATATCTGTGGTTTTTATATCATGTTTTACTTGGTATGTAAAGCTTAGTTGGTTTCCTAAGTTTACACTTAATGGACTAAATATTGTCTCACAAACAAGGTTTTAGAGTTGGATTACTAATATTTCATGTCGAATATAGGGAGGGAATTTCTTGATAGGGTGTTTGGATTTCAAATTCCACTTGCATTCCGGATCTTTAACAATCCGTAGTAGGTGCCCTGTGAGGATTCCTGCCACAAACCGCATGTCCCACCTATTGAATGCTAGAAAGACCTTTACCTTACAAAACTCTGAGTTACCCAAAAGTAGCCCAGCCTGCCTCATTGGTAAAGTAATCTGCCATAGATCCTCGATGCGCGGGTTCCTTAGGACGGGGTCGGCCATACTATAGGACACACCTATTACAGGTTCAAGTCCATTAAGTTTGGACTTATTGGATTAAATCATACCTTACAAACTAAGTTGTGTGGATGAGTAATATTTCGCGGAATTTGATTGGACGATGTACGTACTATAATAGTTTATCATTATTAATATTAAAGTCTAATGTAAAGGGTGTCTTGATAGTGGATAGGGCCTTCAAATCTCAAATCCTATCACCCTGTGGGCACTTCAGAACTATGTGATAAATAGTTCATCAGTTCCTTATTAGATGTCATTTATATAGATCTCAGGAAGGCTTTTGATAAAGTGAGATGTCTATGCACGAATTTCACATGTGGGTTAAACTTTATTCTTCTTCTTCGAATACCGTCACTATAATGGTAGCCATAGCTATTATTCTAGGAAAAAATCTATTCCAACTTGAAGAAATTGTGGATGTAAATTTGCACTTAATGGATTGAATCTTACCTCACAAACAAAGGTTTCAAGGCAATATTTTATGAAGTAAATGTACGATTGAGCGTGCCACAGAGCTATCATTTAAATTTTGTTCTAGTGCTCATTTTTGTAAATAGTACGATACTGTGCCTCTCTTTGAAGAACGTACACGTCTCTTGATTATTGATTGTGTCTAAGTCAAAACTGTTTTATTTCTTTAATAATATAGAGCTTTTCGGAAGGAATTAATTAATATTCTGAAAAGCTAAGTGTAAAATCCTTTAAAGATTTCAATATTTAGTATTCCTTCCTTCGTGTTTAATATTTTAGATTTCTAAACTCAGAAGCAAAAAGTAATGTTATCAGTTTCCATCAATGGAGTTTAAATATATATGGCCGTATTTATGTTCAGTTTGTTCCTATGTGCTAATTTAAGGTGACACCGAAAACTTCAGGTACCTACAATAAGTAATAACAATAATGGCCTTTTTTATAATATTTATATTTGCCTTGACTTATAAATAGTTTTATCGGATTTCTCGATGTTCGATACAACATATTGTGTTCTCATTATAGAGTAACAATACGGGGACCCTCGGGCGGCATGGAGTTTGTTTGGGAAGTTGTAGGACGTCGCTGTCGCTAATTGACAAAGTGCTGTTTATTTTAAGGGTTACACATGCACTTTCAATCTATTCGAGTATGTTTACAAGTGTAAGTGGGGTGTCGCAACGATTACCTTTGTCACTAAATATCTTTAACTTAGTAACGACAAATGGCCTATTTGGAACTTATTCTAGTTATAGATCGTTACTTAACTGCCTGTTATTTGTAATTAACGTACTCTTAAACATGTAACAACAAATCATTGTTTTACGTTCAGCAGGTTTCTTGAACTATTCAAATCGAACTCACCTTTGATGTACTCCATAGGCATTGAACACTAGCTATATTAAGTGAGGAATAAAAAAAACCTTTTATATATTTTCTTTTTTATATTTCATAAATCGTTTTCAGAAAAGAATAACAATTACTACTTGACATTACGAAGAAAATATTTATTATTGTAGGATGACTATTCCAAGAAATTATGTTTATTCCTTGATGATGACGCTAAAGCAAAAATTGCAAAAACATGTTACATCAAAACTTATCAAAAATGTCATCAAAATCGTCTCAAAGTTCTTCTTCTTCTTCTCCGTTTTCATTTCGGTTTGCTTGTCACGAAATATATTAATGTATGTTTTAGGGCTACTAATTAAGCTAAGCTTGCATCACAACCATTGTGGAATTTCGATTTTGCTCAGCGCAGCCATCGGCACGCAATCTTATCTTGCTTCAAGTAGATAAATTAAGGAAAGAAAAACTGCTCACGAAGTTTAATTTGAGCTTTGGTGAAATGCATGCTCAATTCAGATGTAGATGGATTACATTAACCTCTTGAAGTATGGCTTTTAAGAAATCCTTTACTATAGTAAAGTTGTAAGTGTATATAATGGGAGATTTGGTCTTGTATATTCGTATTGACAAAGTTCATTTGACAAGATACCGTAGTATCTTCGTGATGATCGTAATCATCTAACCTTGTTTTCCTCAACTTTCCTTTTAGGACGTGACCTCTCTTTTAAATTTCAAACTGGTCAGTAACTTATTAATAGGTAAATCAGAAGCCAAATATCGCCGGCTACTTTGTTCTCTGCAATAATGTACATCAGAACATGGCAGTTTTTCAACAAGCACGTAAACAGACTCTTTCTTTTGAGCATAATGAGGCTTTCTGGCCTCAGGGGTAAGCCAGTTTGTAATAAATAGTGTCTAATTTTTTTAATACGATTTTGGGATCTAAATGCGATCCCTGTAAACTCTAGAAACATCCTTAAATGTATTTTGACCTACCTGTTATTTAAAAGCCTTTGATTTTACAAAATATTTGACAGCTACCAACTTTCTGGGTGAATCGTAAAATATTCATAGAGCTAGACACGGAAAAGGCATCAGGGCTGGATGGAATACCTGCCATCGCGTTAAAGAAGTGCGCCAACAAACTAACACCCATTTTTTCCAGACTTTTTCTCTGTCTTACCGAAAAGGGATCCAGCCCATCGCTCGAGTGTAACCTGATCCAAAAAAAAAAAACAAGAGAACCACACCCTTAAACTATCACCCAATTAGCTTCCTTCCAATAATCTACAAACTCATGGAACTCGTAGTCAATTAGCCACTAGTCAAGTACCTCGAGACCAACAGAATACGGCTTCCGCAAAAGAGGTTGAAAAGAGATCTATTGGCCATATCACTCAAATATGGAATAGGGCAATTTAGAACTACGGAGAATCTCGAGCGATTACGTTGAATAATTCGAATGCATTTGATACAGGTTAGCATGACGGACTGCCCAACAAACTGCCGTTCTTGGGACTGCCAGCGTCTCTCTGCAGATGGCTCTTCAATTTCCCTAAGAACCGATCTCTGCACGTTGTAGTTGACGTACACATCTCAGACGTATCCACTATTAATGCGGGGGTGCCTCAGAGCACCTGCTCACCAAAACTAATAATCCTATTTATAGTTTTGCAGATGACCGTACCCTTCTCTCTCAATTTAAATCAGAAAACCCTTTACCAGCGACTGAAACTTACCACCGCAGTAGATTACAACAATTAATCAAGCTATGAAGACAGTTCGAACCTGGGGCAACAGGAATCTCGTCCAGTTGAATGCAGCAAAATCCCAAGTAGCCACGTTTACCAAGAAAGCCAATACGAAGAGCCCTGACTTCATTATGGCAGGATTGACCATTTCTTCATCCTTGTCAATCGGACTACTGGGTGTCTCGGTCAACAGTCATATGTCCTGGCATGATCACGCTGCTAACATCGCAAAGTCAGTCTTGCAGAATCTTGATGCGCTATTTCGCAACAAAAACTGTACACACCGCACTAGCTGCTCTTGCTCTACAAAGCGTAAATAAGACCGGAGTTGACCCGAGATATTGATAGTCTGGAACACGGCAGACATGTGCCTGAGATATCCCTGTTTTACAGATATTTTTATGGCAGCTGTTCCCAGGATTTGGCCCACATTATCCCGCCCCCAGCAACGCCTGTCTGACAATCACGACAGACGGCCAGTGCGTACTCGTTCGTTGTACAACTGGAAACACCTAAAACGTCCCTTTACAAGGACTCCTTTGTCTAGCGCACTGCATCACTGTGGAACTCCCAGGACATCTGTTTCCCTTTAATTACAACCTACAACTATTCAAGAACCGTGTCAATCAACATCATCGCACACAAACCTTTGGTGTATGTGTCACTGTCATAAAAAAATCTTGCTTTGTTTGCTTTGGAACTTGAAGGGAAATAGAGCATGGAACTTTTTAAAATCCTGTATTGTGAGTATCTGTATCAGTATCAGAATAGCGGGTCTTGCACTCAGGCCACCAATTGGGCCCTTTGTACCCCCAGCCCGCATTAGAGAACCTTCAGGATGCCGGTCCTCCTTAAGAAAGCCCGCATCTCTTTCAGACTAACACGACGCACTGAATCTGGCTCGATCGACGTCACGCCAAAGATTCTTAATCTTGCCCACGCGAAGGCGGGGCATTCCATAAGTGGTATGGGGTCTCGTCGTCCTCCATGCACCATCTACACTCCCCTTCCTCTGCAATTCTCAGCAGGGTCAGGTGCCGTCTAAGCCTACAGTGCCCTGTGTAGAATTCTACCAGGACCCTGCACTCGTTCCTAGGTAGGCACAACAGCCCCCTGGCGACACTCTTCGCTGGTCCATGTATCATGAGCCTCGTCTGTCTCAACCTCGGAGCCGTCCGTCACACCGCCTCCGCCCGACCCTCCATCCAGGCCTCCAAAGCTCTTTCGCGAACACTCTAGGCGATCCCCACACAGGGATCAGGCTCAAAATATCTGCGTGCGGAGCCTTCTCTGGCTAAGGCATCAGCGGCCCCGTTTCCCGGTACACCCGAGTGTCCCGGTACCAAAACCAGCATATCCTTTTTGAGATTTGCAAGTTCAATTAGCCAGCTTCTACACTCCCTTACCAACAAAGAGTGCGTGCGGACCGACTTCAGCGCCATGAGTGCGGCCTTGCTGTCGGAGCAGAAGAAAAAACATTGAGTGTTCACGACTCCCAGACCCCCATCATGATCGCAAAAATTTCCGCTTGGAAGACCCTAATGTGCTCGCTCAGTGAGGCGGATTGTTCCCGTCCCAGGGCCTCACAGTACGCACCAGCTCCGGACAGTGTTCCCATTCTGAACCCGTCTGTGAACCAGACTAGCCAATCCCTCTTTATAGGGAAGTTCAGCCCCTCGGGGAAGCCTATATCAGGAACCATCGGGTCACCTGGCAGACCCAGAACGGCTAGGTCCCCAGACAAGCCCCGCCATAGACCACAATCGCCTTGGCAGGACCCGTTGTCGCTCCACATCCCCGCATCAGCCAATCTCATGGCCGCTCTGGCTGCCAACGCCAACGGGGGCAACCCCACCAGCACTTCCAGGGCTCTCGTTGGTGCCGCCGCGCGCCGTCCTCATAGCTCCCGTGATGCCAAGGCATGCAAGTCGCATTTGTCCAGAACTAGTCTGGCCGCCATTTTCATGGATCCTGACCACCAAACAACCGATCTGTGCATGAGCATCGGAGCGATCATCGTCCGGTAGGTCCATAACATAATTTTCGTCTCCGGGTCCCTCACAGCGCCCTACGGCAAGCCCACAGGGCACTGAGCGCGGCCGCGGTCTTGAGCCGATTGTGTTGCTGAAAGGTCAGATTGGAGTCCAACCAGATACACAGGTACTTGACTTATTTCTTAGCCACAAGAGGGGCCCCTTCCAACGTGATGTTGGGAGAGACCTCCAGCTTCCTTTACCTGTTAAGGATGACCATCTCTACCTTGTTGGGATTCGCTCTGATTGTGAGTATTGACCAAGGATAGATATTTCCTGCTGAATGCTTGCATTTTGGAAAAACAAGTAGCTGCGAACACGTATATCTACAAAACAATTGCAAAGACATAATCTAAAATGTTTAAATTAAAACGTGTTCGCTTTACAAGGTTTTTCCTTCATTGATCCAGCATGGGCTTCCTTCCTCTTGTCCCACAGGTGAGCAAAATGACCCGTTATCTATATTTTTATCAAATATTTAAGCACATCAATAAAATTCTTGTTTAATGACAAACAAGTCAAAACATTCTGAATTCGTATGAAGCAATAAGAATAGCCTGCAGTCACATGGCACAAATTTGGATGGAATGGTGCCTGAACGACCTTATACATTTATCATAGGGTAAGGTGGATTTAGAGACGTTTTAGGTGGCTTACCACATAGTGGCTATTAACAGATGGTATAGATACCGATATTTTCATTTCTAAACTGGATAAGGCGAGTTTTGGAATGGAACCTCTCAGATGTGCTGCTGAGGTATGTCAGCGGACATTTTTAATATGAAAGAATATAAAAAACTAACCAAATGATATGTGTGCGTTGCGACTTCTCACTGAAAATATATTATAAACCTCCTCCACCTGGCTTATTCGAAAATTAGGGACACATAATTAAAATTATTGCCTTTAATGATGGATCTTGTTGTTTCTCAAGTTTTCCAAGTTTCAAAAACAAGATGACCCAGAAGAGAACTTACGTAAGTTCAACGTTGATGAAAGGAATGAACGAGGAAATATGTTGCTTGACTTTTTTCCCAAAAACAGCTGTATGCAATGAATTCATTTCTAATGAAGAAGAAACAAAGAAAATGGACGTGGGTCAGTCCCAACGGGCAAACCAAGAATGAAATTGACTACATCATATCCAGAAGAAAACAAATAACAAAAGACGTGAGTGCCCTAAATTCATTTAAAATAGCCAGCGGTCATCGATTAGTAACAGCTAAAATCAAAATAGACCAAAACCTTCAAACCTTCCTAGACAAGAGAAAAGACCACGACAAATAGACTTAAATAAATTGAAGGATAATAGAGAAGTGTATAACGAAGAGTTGAAACACAAAATTGAAGAATATAAAAATTAAATTAACCCTCCCAGTTTGGAAGTCTTAGCAAGCAACATGACAATATCACTGAAAGAAGCGGCTCAGAAGGTAGCTAAGAAGGAAAAAGTAAAGATTGAGAAGCTTAGTAAAAAAAAACAGAGAAAAAATGGAACAAAGAAATAAACTGTCAAGAGAGAACCAACCACAAGAATACAAACAGATATCTAAAGAAACGACAAAGCTAATTAGAAAAGATCTTCAAGAACATTGGGAAGTTCAAGTTGAGAGGGCGATAGGCGAAAATAAAAACCTAAAATGCATAAGAAAAATTGAGGGCAGAAGGCAGATAATATGTCTTAAAAATAGAGACAACATAGAGGCAAGGGACATAGAACAAATAATGGAAATAACGGAAAACTTTTACAGGGAACTATATACTTCTCGAACAAATGAGTATCCCATATACCGAACAACTCAGCAATAGATTTTGAATGTTGGTTCAGAAGAAATGTCCGACATAAATGAAGACCCAATATTGCTGGCAATAAAAAACATGAAAACAACAAAGCACCGACATAACAACAGAATTCATAAAAGAAGGAGGAGAAGCTATAATCACAAAATTATGCGAACTATTTAATAAATGCCTGGAAGAAGGGAAAATACCAGATACATGGAATAACGCTATAGTATAGTTCTCCTATTTAAAAAGGGTGATAAATCAGACCTAGCAAATTACATGCCTATTAGTTTACTTTCCCAGATCTACAAACTTTTCACAAAAATATTAATGAACAGAATTGCAAACAAACTGGACGACTACCAGCCTGTAGAGCAGGCCGCATTCAGAAAGAACTATAGTACATGCGATCATCTCCTGACGATGAGACTGCTTATGGACAAAGTCACAGAGTACAACCTTAACATCTGCCTCGCGTTTATAGATTTCTACAAGGCATTTGATTCTATAGAACACTTGGCACTTATGACTAGCTTAAGGGACGCACGTATAGATCACAGATATACCCAGCTCTTAGAAAGTATATATAATAACGCAACGTCTATAATTAAACTACATGGGAACATGAATAAAATAAACATAAATAGAGGGATCCGTAAGGGAGATACTATATCTCCTAAGCTGTTTAATTTAGCTCTTGAGGGAGCATTTTAACGTGTCCAGTGGGAAGAGAAGGGTATACTAATCAATGGAGGATGACTTACACAATTGAGGTTTGCCGATGATGTGGTGCTCATTGCGGATAATCCGGACGACCTACGGGAAAGCAAGATCGGACTACAAATGAACTTAAATGAGACTAAAATAATGTGCAAAGAAGATGCCCAAGTAACTATTAAGGACCAACCCATTAAAAAAGTAGAGAGCTATACGTATCTTGGGTATTAGCTGAAACTAGGAAAGGAAAACCAGACCACCGAGATATACCACAGAAAACTGGCATGGACGACGTTCGGAAGACTTGCGTATATTTTAAAACATCAGAATATCCCCGTAAGATTAAGATCAAGACTTTTCGACATTAACAAAACTAATAATGCCCAATATGGCCGTAACCCAAAGATTCATGGAAAGACAAATGCTGGGAATAGCGTCGAGGGACAGAAAAACCAACGAATGGATCAGAAACACTACGAAAGTCAGAGATGTGATCGAAACCATTGCCACTCAAAAATGGAACTATGCCGGACACATAGCCAGATGTACGGACGCGAGATGGAATAACAGACTGTTGCACTGGAGACCATACCTAGGACTACGAAATAGAGGGCGACCACTGATGCGCTGGACAAACGACATGAAATTAACAGCAGGGTTTAATTGGATAAGAGAAGCGCAAGAGAGAAAAAGATGGTGCCATATGAGGGACGATTATGTTCAGAAATAGACTGTGTAGTGTAGTGAGGCTATTGAGATTGAGATTGAATGATGGATCACTCAAAAAGAAGCAAGAAAGGTATATAGAAAATCACCAAAATTGACGTTGGTAGGTGTAACTAGGCAATTGCTAAGATTTGAAGCAAATCTATTCACTAAGCTTTTTTTAACAGAGGCAATTCTAGCTACTGGCAGTGGTGGAATAGCAGTAGAAGTCAAATGGAGGGTGCTTATCCCGGAGCTTTATGTTGTTTTGAAATAGTATATATTTGATTAGATGCTCCACAATGACGCAGATATAGATTTTTAATTGAGCTTTGTTAAATAACCTCTCATTAAAGGTACAGAATGCTAAATTTGTAGAACTTTAGACAATGAAGCGGTGCAGGAAAAATTCTTTAAATTCGTGTAGGTATATAAAAAACATCAAAATCGACGTCGGTAGGTGTAACCAGGCTATTTCCAAGGTTTGAAACAAATCTTATTCCAAATCTTTTGTTAACCAAGGTAACCCTAGCCACTGGCAGTGGTGGCATAGCAGTAGAAGTCAAATACAGAGTGCTTATCCGGGAGCTTTAGGTATGTTGTTTATGAATAGTAAATATTTGATTGGATGCTCTACAATGACGTAGATATAAGTGTTTAATTGTGCTTTGTTAAATAACCTCTCATTAAAGGTATAGAATGCTACATTTTTAGGAGTTTAGAGAATGAAGCGGTGTAGGAAAAACTAGTAGAAATAGCAATAGAAGGCAAATAGAGAGTGCTTATCCGGAAGCTTTATGATGTTTTTGGATAGCAAATTTTTGATTGGATGTTTTTCAATAGTAGATATACAGTTTTTATTGTGCTTTGTTAATAAACCTCTCATTAAAGATACAGAATGCTACATTTTTAGGGGTTTAGAAAATGAAGCGGTGCAGGAAAAAATCTTCCAATTCGTTAAGGTACATAAAAAATCACCAAAATCGACGTTGGCAGGTGTAACTATTTATGGTTTATTGTAACGCATCAAAATTTCTTGAGATATCTAGACTGCGTCCCGATTTCTAAACGTAATAGCTATTTAAAAACTAAATTTATCTTTTTATATTGTTTTACTTAAATATATATTTAGGCACTTTTTAAACATATACGCCTATAGTTTACCAGTCATCATACGAATTAAGGCTGTTCCCAGAACTAATTTTTTGTGTTGCCCGTAATCGGCATACATTTTTCAGCATTAACGACCATTAGAAAAGAAAGAAATAAGCTCATTACCATCCCCAGCCAGATACTTCCAGTCCATTTCTCGTGCTGATATTCCCGCATCAGTCGGGGTTATTAATTTATCTTTTACAACTACCGAAATTAATTTTCGGAGTCACATCCATAACAGGATGACGTGAATGCAGGTCCAATAAATTATGCAGCCACGGACGCTTATTACGCTGTACTGACTGGATCAATCATTAACGCGTTTGTACGTCTCTGTTGACGAGCAGCGGCCATCGCTCCGACACAGCTCGGATTTATGCTGATGAAAACAGATTAGCTTAGGCGGACATGATTTATTATTTCTTCTAAATATTTTTAACTAAAAAATCCGTCGTCGGTGGTAAATGCAAACGGGAAGATTATGCGACAGATTAGTAAAAGGTCTATCATTATGTACTT
>MU193797.1:0-21143 GCA_016904865.1 Pissodes strobi | reverse complement strand
CCTATAGTATCACGTAGTATGATTACAAATTGTTGATGTTCTCTATTACATAATTTTTATTGCACTAAGCAACTTGTTTGAGTGATAGTTCATGGCCATATTCTCATAACAAATTGTTTTACTATTTTTTGTTTTTAATACGGGCTCAAATTTTACACCTAAGAGAAAACAAATGAAATATTTTCATAGAATATAAAAAATTCAAAAGTACTAACCTTAAATTATTTAAAATTACGCCAAAGCAAAATATATATAATAAAAATAATTGAAAATAATAAAAAAAACACATTCTCATATTTATAAAGTCAATACCAACTGAAAACCGATAAAAAATTAAAGTTCGTATTTAAAAAAGAAAGTTGATGATGATCCCTTGAGGACGAAACATCGGATTTTAGACTGGATACCATCATTGGATAGAGCGGAAAAGTGACAATGCAAGAGTGCAATTCAATTTGAAATCTGTCTTTAAATAAGCCCAGGAAAAAAATATAGCGATTTTTCAAAATTTCGTTTTTTTTTCGGATATCTCCGGAAATACTCGGAATTTTAAAACTTTCTAAACGGCATATTGTTAGGCACCTAAATGCGCAATTTTGCCTTAATTTGACCGACACTCTATCTCTTACGGTGTTCGAGTTCCCCATACATAGACACGAATTCGAGCCACCCTGTACAGTGATAAGCCAATTCAATGATATGTATATTTTGTAAAAATACCGGCCATATTGTCACGCTAAGGCTGCGGGGATGTTAACTATAATGAGGATCTTACCCTGAAGGGGTATGTCCCTTTCGACTAAAACGCCGTTATTCCCTAAACACTAATTTATTGAAGTACTACCTAAATACTAATAAATTACTTGCTCGGCTACGGAAATATTTTAATGCGTTAGGGGTGTTAACTTAATAGATACCCATTTTATACTACAATAATGTTATTATCTTTCTTTCCCCCTAAAAGCAACCCTAGGATGGTCTTTGCGTCAAGTCTCCAATTCTCAATTAGTTTCGGCTCGAAACGGAGACTCTCCTACTGAGCGCCTTTGGCTGCTTCGGATTTCCAGTAGATCTGGATCGCCTTGGGGTTTCACTTATTATGGATCCTCTGGTAACACTCCCTCTTAGAAACGCGAGTTAGACTTACGCCAACTATTTTTTCAACGGACTCCCGACTTGGACTTTCGTCAACTCTCGACTTGGACTTTCGCCGACTTTCGACTTGAACTTTCGCAAACTCTCGACTACCCGTAATGGCCGTCAACACTCGAGTGCCTTCCTCTCAACTCACTCCTTTCTAGATGCCTTCTCTTTCTCCGTTCCCCTTTTCCTCCCTATCATTCATTCACGCCTTTTCCTATTGCTCACTGTTATTTCCACATTCCTTTCTCTCTTTACCATACTCTCAACTATGTTTCATTCGCTAAATAACCATTCATACTTACACGTCATTCGTTTCTCCTGTTTCCCGAAAACACCGCTCTTCCAAATAACGTTCAATGTCCCTGATCAAACTCCTTGCGTCTACTTTTCTGATGTTTACTTATAACCTGAATACTTTACATTATTTATATCGACGATTTCTTGTTCTGTTACACAAAAATTATCATTTTAATTAATGAAGCTATAAATAAGGCTGCAAGCAAGTTATTTTGATTATAGTATGCCGATTTCTTTATCTATCCTTTTAATAAATAAAGTTATAATTACCACTGCAAGTCAGTTAACTAAATTATTTTTATTATTTATTATATAAATAAAGGCTAGGCTATTTGACGACCAACGTAATATTGTAGTTAAATCTTCTCTTATTTACTGATCCAGCTAACCTGTTTATCGCGCTAACCTGATATGCTTAATTTTATCTTTAGTTAGAGATTTCATTTGAATAGTGTCAGAATAGCTAATTGAGTTAATTTTACTGTACATGGCTGTAAAGCTCATGGCAGTCAATTAGTTGAATAATTAAAATTTACAATTTAATTCATCGCCTTGTTTTATGACCGAATCTTTGAGGATGTCTTATAGGTCTATCTTGATTCCACCTGAATTAAGAGTAGTTTGTTTACTATTTATTTTGTTATACCTACATAGAAAGTATTAATTTGAAACTTAGCTATAACATAGAATAGCACGTGATTCTCATTCTAGAAATATTGATATGATATAGAATAAGATAATCATATTTTGCATTTAACAAGTGATTAGAAAGGACTGATTGTCCTAGAGTAGTGTGACCTTATTTTTTTAATAAACAAGTTATTTGTAATCCTGAGGTTTATTTTGGCAAACTGCGGTTAAGTCTAAATAACTAATTAAGTAATTTTCCCAACGCTCTTTTATAGGATATTTTTTCTTATTTTTAATCCCTATTTTCAGGTAGCTTTAATAACTGACAAATTTCGTGAAACAAAAATTGAGTGACGCCCTACTCTAATTGCCAAAGACTTCAACCCACACCTTTCATAAAAACATATAAACCGCTGAGTGGGTCAGGCATATTGACCGCCTAATGAGCAATTTGCATTTAGGACTGCACCAGTGGCGGCTATTCAGCGGAAGTAGGGGAAGTGCCACTTCCTCAAGAAAATGTAATTTAAAAAAATACAATTAATTCATTCATCAGTAAAATAATATATTTTAAGATTCAATGATAAAATTTTCTTAGTTTATGAATAATCTGTTTCCCGTTACTCCCCTAATAACTAATAATTCAATTATTTTCAAATATTAAAATCAAAGCTTCATGAAACAAGAACAAGAATCTCGCCACCTGCACATTGCCCGTTAACTCCACTATCGAATAGAACAGAGAACAGAGGTTAACCCACATGAAAATGTATATTTCTTTTCGCGTACGCGCCGATAGCAGTGACAATCTCATTATGATTTGTGTAGACCTTTAAGGAAGAGGTATCGCTCGAGAGCCGTCGAGTCATCAAAAGTATAAGCGCAACTAGTTGGTTGCCATGACAACGATGATGTCGTAATGGTCGTACATTTGTTTGGTTTGCAATGATGGGAAGAGCTGGCGTGTAGCACTTCCATTCTCAGATCAACGCGTCCAACGCGAAAGCACGTTGTTTCGTTTATTGCGAGTTTATTAGGGGACATTCCGCCGTGAATTCTTGGAATTATTTTTTATTTACATTCCACGGTTGATCCATTATAGTATTATACAAGAGATATTTTCTATATATTCTAGTTTTAGTGTGTTTTTCGTAGACATGCGATTTGTATTAGAAACAAATCATTTTGTTGCTAATACAATATGAATATATTTTATTTTTTGATGCTTTACCTAAAAAATACGGGTAATAATTATTAAATCATTTTGGCAGTTTGGGCGTGGACCCCAAAAATTTGGGCGCTGTTCCTTCTGTCGATGTCGGTAGCTCTTCCCCACTTTTCAAAGCCGCGAGCCGCCACTGGACTGCACCATTAGTAGCCAACGCTTAAGGCTGGTTACAACTTTTAGACTCTGGGGTGTCTGGAACACACAGATTACGCACTAGAACACAACATTCTTCCGAAAGACTATCCAGCAGAATTGCCCGTTTTCTATCCATATCTGTGATTTTGTTCGGAATAAAAAATTGTTTGAGGCATTCACTAAACACCGAAAAACGTTTTTGGATCAAAACGTTAAGAGTTCTCAAAAGTACAATATATTCCGATTTGCTGCTGGCCAAACTGGATTCTAATGATCGAGCCATTTTGTAATTTCAACAATATTTTACATTTTGTTGATTAATTATATGAAAAAAAAAATAATTTTCTAAATAGTCTTCGTCGCCACTGTTATATAGTCTGAGGTAAAATAAATATTTATTATGGTTAGTATGAACTATGTAAGTCTTGAAGGGAAAAAGGAAACACCAACTTGCGTGAACTTCCACTTAATACTAATACTCTACCCAGGTACAGTATATGTATGAATATGTACCTTATATGGAAACGAGAAATAGTACACTTCTTGTATTAAAGAGTAAGCGCATCATATGGATTATATCATAAACCTAACTACTCCGAATAGACGCTCAGTTAAACGGTATAAAAACGTATTGTATTTGGACTCTCGCTTGCCCAAGCGAGCGTCCAAAGCTCGATTTCGGCTCGCTTACTTTTGCTACTCGGTATGAGATGGCGCGCAATTCGACGGTAAAATCATGCATTATTGCCGGTTGTCTTAAAACAAATGTGAGTTAGGGGAATATTTATGATTTAATGCGTTTCATCATAAACCTAACTATAGTTGGGTTTATGGTTTTATAACGAAAACGTTTGAATTAGAAAATAAAATATATCTCTTTTACGTATGTACCTAATAATTATTATGAACATATGAAACATTAATTATTTAAATACAAAACCGATTTTTAAAAGACGTATAATAATACGTCTGTAAGTAGGTAGGTACCCATTAAATTAATTTAGTCGAAATAAAATGGGATTATTTAGTAAATTATTATGAAAATGTAACGATAGACAATATCAAATACATCTTTATAATTTATGTATGAAGTAGGATATACATCAATATGTAATAGTTGGTTGACACGAAATTGAATTGTAAGTATGTAGGTAAATATAATAATTCAATTAAAAAAATCACTAAATAGACGAAAATGTATGACTTTTGCCTTATCGTCGTCAACATCTCTATCAGATCTTCATTTATTCTTTCGTTGAATCCTAACTAAAGAAAAATTTTAATAATACCGCATTTCAAGGCAAAAATTTAATATTTTTACCTGAATTATGGAAATATAAATTATTCCCTGCATGTGTCTAAAAAATCCTACGTTTTTTTTTAATGGATTTTTAAGGTGGACCAAAAAATAAGCAATTTTTTAAATTCCGCATTTCAAGAGGAAAATTTTATATTTTTTACTTATTGAGGCATTACAGATTACTCGTTAAATTCTCAGAATGCCGTAAAAAAAATGTAGATATGAGTCCTGAGGTAAGTGGCGCATTGTAACAAGAGCGAAACCCCTGAAGTAAAGATTGCTCTAAAAAAAGAAAATAAACATTAAATTAAATCACACCCATCAATTTATTACATTTTACAATTATTAATATAATAAAAGAGCTTGTCCTGGGATTTAGCTGTGTTCATTTATTTTATGAAATACATAAAAAAGATTCATAGAATTACTTTTGTCAAGATCAATTTCCAGGTCTGGTATTATTTAATTTAGTTCCATTTTTTTTTGGTTTTTAGATCATATAAATAAAAACCTGTTTTTAAACAATTTTTTACTAAACTACGGGACATAACAACAAGGATATTGTATTTTTTAAACATTTATTACGTCATAAGTTTTGAACGAAAAAAGATATCGAGATGAGGTTTGAATTATGTCGTAGAAAATTTTGTTGAGAAAAAGATACTTTATCGGAAATATTTCATTTTGGTAGGGACTGTATTATACAGGGGTTGAAATAAGACACTGGAAAAAATTCGAAAATTCAATCGGGCCGAGAATTTTTATGGGTGAATCTAACTATTTGTTTTATGCATCAGTTTAATTGCCTAGTTAATTAGAAAAACAAGTTTGTCAGATTTTTGACATCTGTCATGTTTTTCGAGATACACTTTTTTTTTTATTTTGGCCAATTAATTTATTAAATGACTAAATATTTTTAAACGACGAGGCAACTTAACATTTGGTCGCCTTGGTTACATTTTTATTGATGTCTCATAATCACTACACTATTTTGTGTAGGAATTTATTACAGCAAAAAAAATATTTGTTGTTTTCCGAAACTTTGTGATATTCATTGCAAAACAACGAAGAATTTCTTTCTTCTGGTGTAATAAATTTCTACACAGAATGATTATTTTTTAGTTAAGTGCGTATTGGTGAACTTATTTCATGAAAAAAAGTCCGTATAAACATGGGAAATGGGAAATGCATTGTTTTTTAGATACTGGGTGTTAAATTTTGTTATTAATATCTCCGCCCTGACCTATTACGCAGATATATTTAGCCTTTTTTGGACCCTAATTTAAGACAAGCGATGGCAAATTTTCTTAAAATATTTTTTGGAATTTGAAAGAAAAAAAAAATAAAAACAACTTTCTTATTGCAAGAGCCAGGAACATATAACAAAAAGGTATTTTTTTTTCTCGAAGGCGAGGTCAGATAGGCACAAAATTATAACAGCAAGTAGTTGTATTTTTAATTGCTTCATTTAATAAAATTACAAAAAAAGTTAGTGGCGTACATTCCAAAATAATTGGAAAGATGCCCCCCGGGGCATAATAAATTTAATAATTTTATTCTAGTTATGGCTGAAATATACTTTTATCACCAAAAATAGACCTGCCAAATTTCAAAATATTTCTTTTAAAAATATTTATAATATTTATAAAAAACCGTTTTTTTAACAGCTCATGTTTAGATGAACTTTCTTTCATGAAATTACTTTAGGCATGCGCCTTTAAATTTAATAAGTTTAGAAAACTGTGTGCATGTACGAAATATACTAAATGAAACAATCTTTGTATTCCATACATAAAAATTTAATCCAAAAGGACCTCTAAATTAGCGTAACAGAGCGCTTTCGGCCGGTGCCATCATCAGTGTTACTTGGAGAGTGAGTAAAAGAACCACCCAGTAGTGGAGAACAGTGAATGCTGTCGAATTTTGAGTTAAGAAATTAAAATTTGCAATCGGCATTGTTATGTACATTATGGCATGAATAAAATTGTATTTTGAGTTTTAAATTTGAATTCTGAATTTGTTAAGATATAAAAGATGTTAATTAAAAATTGTAAATTAAGACTGATGATTTTTTGTGTTTTTTTTTGTTATTTAGAGAAATGAAAAGGAAATGGTGGAAGTTTTTTCATTCACTTGTCAGTGGAACAAAAAGACATATCCAAGAAGAGGAACAAACAACATCAAACGACAACGGTCACGTCAAACTATAAATAAGAAGTTACAGTTTCTTGAAATGGCTCACATAAATTATGTACATTTCTTGAGAAGGCACACATAAATTATGTGAGCCTTTTCAAAAAAAAATGTTACTTGTTATTTATAGTTTGATGTGACCGTTGTCGTCGTTTGATGTTGTTTGTTGCTCTTCTTGGATGTCCTTTTGTTCCACTGACAAGTGAGTGAAAAAACTTCCACCATTCGCTTAATAGCAGAAAAAAAAACCACACAAAAAATCATCAGGCTTAATTTACAATTTTTAATTAACATCTTTTATATCTTAACAAATTCAGAATTCAAAGTTCAAATTTAAAACTCAAAATAAAATTTTATTCATGCCATAATATATATAACAATGCCGATTGCAATTTTTCATTTCTTAAACCAAAATTCGACAGCATTCACTGTTCTCCACTAATGAGTGGTTCTTTTACTCACTTTCCAGGTAATACTGATGTCGGCTCCGGCCGAAAGAGCTCTGTTACGCTTATATAGATGTCCTTTTGGATTACAATTTTATGCATGGAATACATAAAGTGTTTCATTCAGTACCTAAATTTAATGCACGCAATTAGAAAACACTCTGTATAGCAAGTTAAATACGTTTGGTAAAATGAAGGATCTTAGGCCTTTTCCAGGTCCGAAAAAACACGAAATAGTATATTATTCTATATGGAGGAAAAGTAATACTTTCCATGGCGCGCTCGTGTTTAACAGCCGAACGTAGTGAGGCTGGTAATAGAGAGCAAGCCATGAAAAGTAACTTTTCCTCCAAATAAAATATGCTGTTTTTTCTTCAAATGTCGACAAATTAATCCAAAAACGTCTATTTTTAATAGTAATAATAATTATTATTAAAGATAGGTGGGTTCGCAAGGCGGCTTAGACCGGTGCGATGTCGGTGAATAGGCTCAGGTTGTTGCTATAGTAATGTAACATAAAGCTGTCAGTGGACACTGTCAACAATAATTATATTTTTCAAATTGCGTTTTCGATTGCATTTTAATTCCGTATTGATAAGCAGTTATTGAGTAAATTCGATTAAATAATACTCAATTTGTTCCTAAATTAGTGATTTTTAGAAATGCAGTCACAAATTAAGTGATAAATACAAATTGTAGTTTAATAAATCTTGAGTTGTTGACGCTTATTTTGTTGTCTGTTTGTATTGTATCTATGTTGCTATGACAACACTTTTACCTCCGCCGGCGGAAAAGTGAAAAGTAAAGCTCCGGCGGCGGAAAAACGAAACTTTACTGCCGCCTACACAGTCGAGTAATGGCGGATTTACTGACATTTGAAGAAGAAAGTATTTTAATGCCCTTTCTAATGAGCATATTAAAAAAAACGAAAATGACTCATTGCATAAAAATTTACTTACAACTTAAATTTTATGCAAATTTTTTAGTTTTCTCTTTTTTGAAAATTTTTCGGAAGATTTAGATTTTGATACTTCCCACGTAGAAAACAAACATCGTTAGATTTACCAAGCCACGACAAATTTGCTTAAAAACCTTATTTTTAATTTTAGTGGATACCAGATGCTTATATTTGGAAAAATATTTTTAAAAAACAATCATTGATATTTCTATCACCTTTGCGACACTATCATGTGGAGCTACTAAATAATTTTGCATTTTATTTCCAAAATTTATTTTCAAATTTTTTTTTCCAAAATAAATAATTCTCTTGGATCATTTAAAACGCCAGTATCCGAATTTATTTTTTTTATGCAGTTTTTCGCAATTACGAAATTTCGTTATCGTCTTTTGTACTAAATACCCCTGCATAATATGAATTAGCACAAAACTCTGATTCAAAAATTTAAAATATTTTTGCCCGAAAGTGAATTTATAGAGAGATCAACAACTGATGTAGTATTAGTTTTTACTTTTGTTTTAAAGTCAATTTTTAGTTGCTCATCATTATCGTTTTCACAATTTGCATAGCGAGGTTTTAGAAAACTCGTTACAAATTGGATCGAATAGCATTTTCGAAACATATCTGCACTGGGATTTGTATTCCATCCACCATGTTGCCTAATAGTAGAAAAGAAATTTTCCAGGAAGGCCTCATTTAACCTGTTAGTTAAAAGAAAAACCGATTCTTTTTTGGATTTCTCCGATTCAAATAAGGCATGTATTGCATTGATGGTTTGAATCATACCATCAAAACATGCCTTCGAGTTTTTTAATTTTGAAAAATATCTAAGCCTTTTTTAAAAGTTTGGAATATTATGGGATTTTTGTCTGACAAAGCACAACCGTAAGGATATTTTGAATAGACCAGTTTACTATTTAAGAAATCAAATGAATGATTCATATCTTCCAAAAAATTAGCAGTATGATTTCCATTCGCATGATTATTCTGGAGCAAGTTATACCGGATATTTTTGAATAAATAAGGTACATCAAATAACCCAAAAATGTTGTGTTTCTGATAAAGGAAAAATGGCGTTTCAGCACTTATTCCTAACAAAATAAAAGCTTTTCTATTGTTTGAATCCTGATAACAAACGATTGCCTTTGGAAGAAATACAACAGCATTTAAATTATCGAGGGCGTACAAAATTGAAGATTTCAATTTTTCGCCTTTTACCGAGGTCCCGGAAACAAAATATGCCAAAGGCAATTTGCATTTATGATACAGGCCTGGAATAGAAAAAATTAAAACTTGTTTAGCATGTTTCGGAAGACGTCCTAAAGGACCAAGATCCTCGGAACCCTCAATAATTTCTATTTTTTCGGAATATTCCAAATCTTTTTTAATCGACATTTCGGCAAAAGCCAAAATACATTTTTATCCGATAGGACGAAAAACGACACCTTTCCGATGTGTTTTCTCACCGCAAAAGTCATGATTCCAGTATATTGTATTCGTTGCTTGGCAACATGCAATAACTGTACAAGAATAGAAAATAACTGTCCGGGAACATAACATTCCCGTCCTAGGCCGGGAATGTAACATTTCTGTCCTATTCAAACGCCTTGTTTGTCAGATCTGACGTCTATCAAAAGTAACATTTAGCTGTAGTTTCCGTAGCTACGTAATAAACTTCAAGCTCGCTCAATTCAAAACTTGATATTATGTTGATTTTAAATTTAAAACACCGTTTTTATTTAGAGTAATATTTGGCTCTATTTTACGTACTTATAGTACGTATTCTAATTAATTTCGATCGGATACAAAATAGTATGTGCAACTCGTAGGAAAATAACATTCCTGGACTCCTGTGTTGCTGGCCTCGGCTGCGCCTCGTCCAGCAACTACCACAGTCGTCCAGGAATGTTTTGCCTTTCCTCCTAGTTACACAATATACTATTCCGTTCTTCACTAGACATGGTAGAATATTTTTTTTTAAAGGTGATTTAAGACAGTTTTGTCGATTCCCGTTTTAAAGATGCATTTTCCAATCCAACCTCTTATACTAGAAACACTGGGGAGAATTAAACCTTGCCGCTTTAAAAAGCGGTAAGCTGAGGAAGATTTATAATAAAAGGAAATCTTTCTCCCGCGCCTTTTACCGCGAAACTGTATCCCCAC
Source organism: Pissodes strobi (assembly GCA_016904865.1). Taxonomy (NCBI): domain Eukaryota; kingdom Metazoa; phylum Arthropoda; class Insecta; order Coleoptera; family Curculionidae; genus Pissodes; species Pissodes strobi. Next base: position 10,650 of record MU193797.1, on the reverse strand, counting down.
AAAACTTTTTGCTGCTAGTGACAAACAGGCCATTGCGGTAATGAGCAATGAGGGGACATTGACCTTTTGTCTTTTAATTTTTGTGTTCAATCTTATGTTCTCTTGTCTTAATTCTGCAAGCTTGCGGCATTTAATTTGCCTTTTCAAAAAAATTTTTTTTGGCTTATCAGTGATATTTATTTTTTGAGCTGGTCCTTTAAATCGTTTTGGCGTAGAAGGTGCGGAGGAGTTTAATTGATTGCTGTTTTAAAAATCCGTTTCCAAAAAATGCCTTTCGCATACATACTTGCGGTAGATTTCTTCCTTTGGTAACCCAAGTAACTTCTGATTTCCTACAATATAAAGTTATTTATACAGGGTGGTTCCTTAATGAAACGCTAATAATTAAGGAGGTGATTCTTGGACCCATTTTAAGAAAAAACTTCATATGAACATGCCCTAAACGTCTTAACTTTTGAGATATATAGAGGTCAACTTTAAAAAAATATATTATTAGACACTTCTGAATTTCTCCTGCGTCGAATTGCTACTAAAAGTCGCAGGAGAAATCCAGAGTTATTTCATCAGTAGCCTGTGGAAGTTTTCTGGCAAAACTATTATTAGGGTGCGCCACTGACTTTTCTTAAAATAAAAAATATATATATATATATATTTTTGAAATCCTTATTTCTTAAGGAAAAGATTTGATCACTTGATTTTTTTTAGTCCGACACACGGTTTTCACCTAAAAAAATAAAATCTAATCTCTACATTGTGATATTGTCATTAACGTAATTGTTATGACCATGCAAAAAAACAATTATTGATTTCTTTTAAGCGAAAGCCTTGCATCGGACTTAAAAACACCAACTGATCAAATTTGTTTAGAAATGTATGCGGATTTCAAAAATGATTTTTATTTTAAGATAAAGGTTCGTACCATTTTTTTCTTCAAAAATATTCAATGGAAAACTGGTACGGACGCCACTGAAAAAAAAACTGTCCGTACAACAGAAAATACAGCTTGATGCCTAAAAGACGTGTACCCAATTTGATAAAGATATCCACAATAGTACCGCACCTATTATATAAAAAAAATGTTTTTTTTTTAAACTTTACCTCTCTTTGTATCTAAAAGTTAAGTTGTTTAGGGCATACATTCATAAAAAGTTTTTTTCTTAAAATGTGTCCAAGAATCAACCTTTTAAATATTAGCATGTCATTAACGAACACCCTGTATAGTAATGGGCAGTGGCGGCTCGTAGGTATACAGTGCGAGTCTCTAACTTTGGAATAATTTGTGTAAAGGAGAGATATTTTTTTTCGATAACTAAACTATGCTAGCACACGTCGATTACTATCTGCCGAACTGAAACTTTATTATGCCCTTTAAAAAAATAATAAACAAGGCCTTTCATTTAAAAAATAGTCGATGACGTCATATCTGAAATTTGAGACACCCATATGAAACGGCCCGAGGTATTATGCCCACTATTATAGGTTTCGGTAAAGTTCTTGATTAATCCCCAGTTTTATTCCTTCAGATTAACATCAAGGTTCATTGAAAATGTTATTCTTACCACTATTTAAAATCAATTTTTTGCAAAGTTCGTCGTTCTTTAGGGGAATTCGAAATAATTTAATCTCGTGATTTCTTCGATTATTATTGCAGTTATAAAAACAACAGGTGATGCCTGACATGTTGAAAACAATAATAATATCGAAATATTATAGTCAAAAATAGGAGACTAATAATTAATGTCGTATGAATTGTGAGAGCTCCAAAAACACTTGATCCTGCCATAAACCTAACTTTGTTGCGTTGCTGCAATTACGAATATTTAGTTACGCGCGCAGTGCAGGGCGCCGCGCGGTTTTTACTGCAGGATCGAGCAAGCACGTAGGTCTTACCTAAGTTCATATGCATCGCGCCGGACCGGCCGCAGTTTTCCGCGAAACAGTTTTTGATGAATATTCGCAAGAAGAAAGAGAGCGTTTTTATACGTTTTTACGAAATAAGGGTATTGTGTATTGCTGAACATTAGTTATTTAATGTTTTTAGTGTACCTATACATTATTCCAGATCTCATAAATTGTAGTGTAGTAGTAGCATAAACCTAACTACGCCGAATAGTTAGATTTATGGTAGTAGGTACAAGATTTTAAATAATTTTACACATCATTAATATAATTATATTATAGGACATGTTATGTTAAGTTCCTATAATAGGTAGGTACGCCTAAATAACTAAAAAAGGTATGTTTATACCTATTATCATACCTATATATAGGTACGTACTAACAATAATAACAATGCCTAGGTAATTACTAATTGTTACTAAAAAGTAAAAAACCACAAACTGTAAATAAAAAAACTCCGGTCCTGCAACATTTAAAATCATAGGTAAATAACCGAAATAAAATAGAAGCTTCTTTTTATATTTAATTATTATACATCATCTATTTTAAGTACATTTAAATTTGGCAACAGCGCGAGCGACCCAAGTTCTGAAAGGCGTTTGGCCGTTGTTCGGCAAGCGACGAAATACGATAAAATTTAATTCGTAATAATGGTGCCGCCATCTCTCGATACAATTGTAGCATGTTTCTATGGCCTATGCCCACTGAGCGTCTATTCGGAGTAGTTAGGTTTATGATTATATATTACTTATTGTTTAATGATACTCCAGGAAAATGCATTTTTACTAAAAGTAGTTGATAAACACACAAAGTCTATTTTCAAGATATTTTAGTCAGTAAGAACCGTCATCATGATAACTATCGGAACATTTAGAAAAACCAACTGCATATCTAGGAGTTGCTATATTCATGTCCAATTAATTCCTGGAGAAATTAATATGAATGCCTTAACACGCGGATTTTTTAAATAAATAAACTTGCTTTGAATGTTACTTAACAGTTTGACTTGGAGCCTCACAGCAAATGACGTATTATAGTAAATGTAAATATAGAGTAAGTATTCTAAGAAATTAATGTATTTATTTAAAAAATATATCCTATATCTTTGTCTTCTCTTTATGTACGAAGGTTATCTTGAGCATACGCTCCTACCATAGCCTAAAGAAAACTATAGCTGCGACACTTAAGCGCGGCACCTTTGACAAGCGAGGACCATCTTTATCACTATGTAGTGGGGAGGAAATAAATAAATCTCACTCGACGTCAACCCCCGGCAATCATTAGTGAAGTGAGCCGTACTAACATTTTTTGTGACGTTATATACTAAAATTGTTACTCTCCCCTATTATTTTATTTAAACTTTCATCACAAAATATATGATTTATAAAATACTGTTTATTTCGAGTAGAGAATAACCATTTTTTTGATGCAAAAAGCTGCATAAAGAGAGCCGGATATTTATTTAAACATTACACCTGAAAGAAATAGTTAAAAATGTCTTTTGAAGTGAAATTAAGAATGGCGAATGTAGATTACTTGTAGTAAGTACAGCATTCTTGAATGCTGAATATAACTATAATAGAATATAAGCTCCAAGTTAATCTTTAAATATCAACAAGATCTATACACAACAAAAGTTTTTTTATATGAGATTTTATTTTGCACAAGTAGTTACGGTTTTAGACGAACTTGTGAAGATCTGCAATAATAATGTTGAAAATTTTGATTTATCTAGTTGTTCTCTTCTAAGCCTAAAAAAGATCTTATATAAGTACATAATTTTGTTTTATATAGATTCTTAGCAACCTGCACAATTTTATAAACGTATTATGTACGATTTTGCATATTTTTTCGTAACAACTTTTTCATTTTATTCGCTAGATAAAAATATTGTCAAGATGGTGAAATGAAAGTAAATTTTTGATCTGGCTATAGTTCACGAACTAGTTTATGCATGAAGTGCACAATTACGCTAAATCGGAGCAACCTGTACCGTGCGTTCAATTTATCTTGATAACATTTTGATTCACTGTAACTTTTTTGTTTTTAAAGATATCAAGTTAAACAAAAAAGCAAAATGTAGGGTTGGTAGCCAATTTTTTTTCTACGTTACATATAAAATAAAACACTAACGATTTTCTGACATATGAGCCTACTCTATATTTTTTAAATGGAACACTCTAGAGAAGTCTAAACACATTTCGTGTATAATATCTTATACCTATATTTCTTTAGGTGTTTACGAAATATTGACAGTTGAAAGTCGTGCATTTTGACATTTTGATAGGCTTTAAAATCTAAACCGCATGAGAGCAAAGAAAACGGTTTGCATATTCCTGTCTTAGGTTTTCATGAGCTATTAAATGACAGTAACTTTGAATTTAACCCGCGAATAAAATTGACCGGAACTTTTAAACCTCCGGTTAAATTGAAAGCCACTGTCATTCGATAGCTTATGAAAACCTAAGATAGAGATGTGCAAACCGTTTTCTTTGATCTCGTGCGGTTTAGAGCCTGTCAAAATGCCCGACTTTCAACTGTCAATATTTCGTAAACAGCTAAAGATAGGTATATGATATTATACACGACATGTGTTTTGATTTCAAAAATGTAGTAATATAAAGGGTGTTCTATTTAAAAAATATATAAAGTAGGCTTTTATGTCAGAAAATTATTGGTGTTTGTTTTATATGTAATCTAGAAAAAACTTGGCTACCAACCCTACATTTTGCTTTTTTGTTTACCTTGGTATCTTTAAAACCAAAAAAGGTACAGCGAATCAAAATGATATCAAGGTGCTGATCAAATCTGAAATAATGGATATATGTGGATAACGATCGACTTTTACGAAAAACAACCAGCAAAAACAATGTTTTTGAGACTTACGCCTTTATGGTAGAATACGAACTGTTTATTGTCAAACGAAATGTTTTGCACTTTCTTATCTTCCACATAACCACAACCTGGAAAATAATCCCCACCAAACCGAAAATTTCGTATATCTAGATAATTACTAAATTACTAAGATAAGAAGATGCAAATCGTTTCGCGCTAAGTTAAACAGATCAAATTCTTTTAGTGGAAATGAGGCTATTCGACATACTACATGAAATTTATCTAGAATTTTTAGAAGAATTCGAAAATCGGAAAATATGTCCCGCTCTTTTGAGACCATTTATATTGAAATATAATTCAATTATATTGTCAAACTAAAATCAACATGGCTAAATGATAAAATGGTTGTAAGACTAATAAAAAAATTAGAAACATGTTATTTCTATAAAATCATTTTTCCCCTGTACCTTTCGGTACAGGGGAAAAATGATCTAAGCGCCATTTCCATAGGAAACTTTTTTATTATTGACTTCACAGAAAATTTTATTCTTGATAAAAGTTGGTGTTTGAAAAAAAACTAATTTTGACAATGCTAAATTAAAGATAAGTTATACAGGGTACTCAATAAATACAAATTTATGGTTAAAAAATCAGAAACTTTGGAATATCGGAAAACCTTCTACAGAAAAATAAAGCTCGTATTAAGATAAAAATAAAAGTCAAATATCAATTTTTCCAAAAGTGCACCGCACCATTGCGGAGAAAATCCATTTCAATTACTGAAAAAACCCGCTTTTTCTTAATTTTGTCCTTTTTTTCAGCAACGATGCACTTTTGGAAGAAATGGTATTTGACTTTTATTTTTATCTTAATAGGAGCTATATTTTTCCTGTAGAAGCTTTTCCGATATTCCTAAGTTTTTGTTTTTTTAACCAACATTTTTGTATTTTTTAAGTAGCCTGTAATACTTAGTCTTAATTTAACATTGTCAAAACTAGTTTTTTTCCAAGCACCAACTTTTATCAAGAATAACATTTCCTGTGAAATCAATAATAAAAGTTTCCTATGGAAATGGCGCTTAGATCGTTTTTCCCCTGTACCCTTCGTATATATTTTATGAATGTTTCCATATTATTAATTTTCGATTATTTTTGGGCACTTTAAATTTTGTAACCTATTATGATACGTTTTAGTCCGTTTTGGTGTTTTTAGTTAGTTTGGGTTAGTTCAATCAGCTTTCGTTTGCTTTTAATTTATTTTAGTCATTTGAACCCGGTTCCGATACATTATAACCAATTTTAATATTTTTGGTTAGTTTTGGTTAGCCGCCAAAACTGGGTCGTTCAATCAACTATCGATTACTTTCGGTTCCGATACGTTATTACCAATTTTAGTGTTTAGGATAGTCGCCAAAATTGAATTGATCTGGGTTAGTTTTAACTTACTTAATATTATTTTTAATTATTATTCCGATACGTTTTAGTCCGTTTTTGGTACTTTTAGTTACTTTTGGTTTGTTTTGGTTAGTCTTTCAATCAAATTTTGGTTACTTTCAATTTATTTTACTTATTGAATTAATTCAAGTTAGGCGTCAATATTCGCTTAATTTTGGTTAGTTTCAACTTATTTTAATATTTTTAATCTGTTACGATACGTTTTAGCCCTTTTTGATGCTATTGGTTAGTTTTGGTTAGTCGTTCAATCGACTTTCGGTTAGTTTCAGTTAGTTTTAATTTAGTTTAGTAATTTGAATCGGTTCGGATACGTTATAACCAATTTAAATGTTTTTAATTAATTTAGGTTAGTCGCCAAAGTTCGGTTAATTTGGGTTAGTTTCAACTTACTTTAATAATTTTAATCTGTTACGATATGTTTTAGCCCTTTTGGTGCTTTTGGTTACTTTTGGTTAGTCGTTCAATCGACTTTCGGTTAATTTCAGTTAGTTTTAATTTATTTAAATCATATGAACCGGTTCCGATACGTTATAACCAATTTTAAAGTTTTTGATTACTTTCGGTTAGTCGCCAAAATTCGGCTAATTTGGGTTAGTTTTAATTTACTTTCGTTCAATCAACTTTCGGTTAATTTCAGTTAGTTTTAATTTATTTTAGTCATTGGAACCGGTTCCGATACGTTATAACCAATTTTAATGTCTTTGGTTACTTGCCAATATTCGGTTAATTTGGGCTAGTTTTAATTTACTTTAACATTTTTAATCTGTTCCGATACGTTTTATTCCGTTTTTGTGCTATTAGTCACTTTTGGTTTGTCATTCAATCAACTTTCGGTTACTTTCAGTTAGTTCCAGTTTATTTTAGTCATTTGAATCGGTTCCTATACGTTATAAGCAAATTTAATATTTTTGGTTAGTTGCTTAAATTCCTTTCGTTTTGGTTAGTTTTAACTTACTTTAATTTTCGTAACCTATTATGAAATTAGCCTGTTTTGGAGCTTATGGTTACTTTTGGCTAGCTTTGGTTAGTCGTTCAATTAACTTTCGGTTGGTTTCAGTTAGTTCCAATTTATTTTAGTCATTTGAACCGATTCCGATACCTTATGATCAAATTTAAGTTTAAATAAACAAACTAACTAGCTGCTTAATTCTGCCGTTCTTTTCCCATTTTAACACATAAACATTAACTTATTTATATAACATAGAAACAAAACAACATATACGCATAACGTCTGTTTACCCAAACAACGAATCTTTTTCTATTTTAATTCCTATGAAAATTTATTGCACTCCGGCCCAGGTAAGCGCGTATGATTGGCATCGAGTTCCAACTGCGTGGTGTCCTCGCTGCACTGAGCTTCACGGAGAAAATTTGATTCCGTACCCCACTAAACGAGCCGAGTGTCGCGGCTATAGTTTTCTTTAGGCTATGCTCCTACTGTATTCATGTTTAACACACAAAAAAAAATCTCAAAATTATAAACGTTTCATATATTACTCCGCTATAATATAGAACTTATTTTATACCTACGTCTCACAGCTGTGCCAATTTTATGATGAAATAAGTTCGATTTCTGGAGCTTTTATGCCAAATTATATACTAAACTGAACAGGAAAACACACTCAAAGTAAAAGCACTTTATGAAAATCATTAATGTCTAAATGAAAATGAAATATGAGTTTATACACTGTGCTAATTATTCAGACCAGACAGATTTCTAACAAAAATTCCCAAATTTTCTGGAATACTATTTAACATTTTCCCGCCCAACTTTGAATTGTTTTATCAACAGATTATGTGATTCAAGCTTATATACAACTTTACCGCCAACATTATATAGGATGTGTTGAAAGATTCACGATATACTTAACATAATTGCAAAAGTTTTTACCTGTAACGCGTGTTTGTTTTTCGGACTATTTTTAGTTGTAGTTTATATATTAGCAACACATAAACAGAATTTCTTAAATTAGAAGTGAGTACAATTGAAAAGTTTATGTACAATTGTGATATGTGATGTTATCTGTTTGGTGCTCGCTTACGGATTTATCGAATTTCCAGTTAGGAAAAACTTTAAATATTTGCGCATTTAAAGAGGTGTTGAGAATCATTATAACCTACATCTATGTGGGAACAATTAATCATATTAACCCTCGATCTTTATCAGAAAAGTAGATTTGCGGATTGATTTAGTATAAGGTTATTGATATCTGCTGTTTTATATTCACGTTATGAGAGGAGTCTAGAATTGGTGACCTGGAGATGTCGTAGATTGAACATTTTAATTAATATAAGATAAAAAAACACATTATTTTATTTATAATGATTAATTTAATTTAGACGATTAAAGGCGGAATTTCTTTACCCCATTTAAATTGTAAAACCTAAAAAAATATATTCTGCGAACAAAAAGGACTTAAAAACTAGTTTTTGTAAAATTTTTATTTTAAAAAAATATACTTGAACATAAGTCATACCATTTGATTACTCTAAGTTAATAGCACTATTTTATATTATTTTCTATGGAAAATTGCAAAACCCTCTACACACAATTCAAGATCACATTTTTGACATTGCGTACGGCCAACTGACGAACACCCCTCTCTTGCATACCTTCTGCGCTTTTTGTTCGGTAAAGGTATAATAAGATGTTTCCACTATGAGGATCATCATCGCTAATTCTGTTGAGAGTTACAGTGTTTTTGCTGGTTGAGGGTTCGTCAGGGCTTATAGCAGGGGTTTCATATTTATTTAGGTAAGTAGTTGAGAACTCACGGCGAAAACTTAAACATGTTATGGGCCAATAGCATTTTTTACTACGAATGCTTATGCGATATCTGTATAAATCTTTTTCCATTCGATCCTACTACTCATAATTTAATGTACCGTGCGTTCAATTTATCTTGATAACATTTTAATACGCTGTAAATTTTTTGCTTTTCAAGATATCGGGGTAAACAAAAAAAATGTTGGTGCCAGGTTTTTTTCTAACATTAAAACAGAACAGTAACGATAGCTTAAACGGGTTACGATGGTCTGGATACCGAGACACTCAAGTCCACCGAGAAACGAGGTCGCTGACGCCTTAACCAGAGAACGCTCCACACGTAGATTTAAAAGGCATAATCCCGCTATGGAGACGGCTCAGAATGTTTGCGAAATAGCTTTGGAGGCCTAAACGGAGGGACGGGCCCAAGAAGTATGGCGGACGGCTTCGGGGATGAGACAGACGAGGCTGGAGATACATGGGCCCGCGGAGAGTCTCGCCAGAGTGTTGTTAGGCCTACCTAGGAAGGACTGCAGGGACCAGGTAAAATTCTAAACAGGGCACTGTTTAGAGAGAATTGCAGAAGAGGAGAAGTGTAGATGGTGCATAAAGGACGATGAGACCCCCATCTTCTTACGGAATGGCCCGCCTTTGTATGTGCATGACTACGTGTGCGTCCTACCATCCATTCTGATACTGATACTGATTCGCCTTAATCACCTATGAAATTAATAATTCTTACCCGTAATATATTTAATTAAATTTTGTTAATCAAACGTATAAACCTTTAATTTGGTAAAGATATGTAATATGTATACGATATTTTCTCAACTCATCAAAGCGATAAAGATTTTGTAAACGCACCAAGGAAACAACCTACAATACAATCCACTAGAGAAAAAGGAAATTAAAAAAGAACATTCATTCCTTGATATTGGCATCACAAAAGATTTGCATAATTTTGGAAATGAATATACAGAATGCCTACAGCACAGAAACTAACACTTAAATTCTAAATAGGATCAAGCAATAACGGCGGCCTCAGAAGTATTCTTATGATAATATGAAAATATGCAAGCGGTCGCGAACTAAATTTTTACACACACAGTAAAATAATTTTATGGAAAAACTATCTAAATAATTAAAACCATCCTCTGCATTTATGTAAATATGTTTTACAGAACTTGAACAACAACATTTTTTAAGACACAATAAAAATTATCTACTACCATGATACAAAAGAGAGAGATACGATATATCGTCGTTCTAAAAAATTTGCTAATTATGCTACTTTAGGGTAAAAAGCAAATTTGAAATATAAATAGAATTATGAAGAAATTATTAAAGGTCACTTCTAAATGCTATAATTATAAAAAGGGCGGTAAATGGACCATTTGCTTTTATTGTACACACCAAAATTAGGAAAGATTTCAGGGTTAGGGTTAAGAATTTAAAATGAAGTTATAATATAAAACTATAAGCGGTTTATTTAATTTTTCAAGAAAAATGTAGTTACAAATGGTTTTAAATTGAACCAATTTTGAATGCCAAATTCAAGATTGTCCTTTGTGGATCCTGGGATATGCCTATATTGGGTCGATTATTTGGCTGCGGAATTCAAAAAGCAAATAAAGCGAACGAGTATTAAAAACAGACTAATGCTAGGATGAGAATCATTTAATTCGTATTTAAGCA
>MU193796.1:1581-21976 GCA_016904865.1 Pissodes strobi | reverse complement strand
TCCAAGATACCCATACATGTATACCCAATTTGGGCCACACTGTATATAGAGTCTTGTTATCTTATGGGAAGGCAAACATATCTAAAACCTGTGAAATTTAGAATGAGTGGAATGAGAAACTACAATATGCAATTATGCATGCGATATTGATATGTGGTTAATTGAAGACACATTCAACTCAGTTCAAAAGAAATGTACTGTGAAACAAACTTGGCCGATAGAACAGTGTATAAAATTATTTAATATCAGATATGGAACTGAAATGTGATTTGGACCTTTTCTTTACCGATTTATTGTTATTTCTCATAAGATTGTGAACTTACAAGCATCTGTAAAGTGCAGTAAATAAATTAATAAAACAGAAATTTACCATTGCAGTAAACTTTGTCATATATTTAAATTTGACTGTAAATGCAATTTTATTTTTCGGTTAGCTACGATTTTTGTTGTTTTATCATTTATTAATCTTTTCACATTATAGCAGTGTTATGTAGTAAATAAAACTGAAAGACCTCCAACATGTACCTTATCTTTAGTTTTATACGAGGGGTAAACCGCCAATGTATTCCGGTGTACACGCTTCATGTAATCTCATGTATTCTTATGTAATTTCATGTATTCTTATGTAATCTCATGTATTCTTATGTAATCTCATGTATTCTTATGTAATCTCATGTATTCCCATGTATGCCTATGTATTCTTATGTATTCATATGTATTCCTATGCATTCCTTGTATTCTTATGTAATCCCGAGTGTATTCCTATAAATTGCTTTGGAATTCTAAATGTTTTCTAGGAAATCCTATACAGATAAATTCAAATGTGAGTTTCCCCGTTAGAAAATTGGAAACCGTAGGTTAGGGACTTAGGTGAAATTTGGTACTTGGGGCTTTCGGGGTCAAAAAGTCCGAATCTGGAAAATAGGGGACCGTGGGGCCTACCGTGTAGGCTCCAGAAGAAAAACAGTTTATTTTTGGGTCGAAATCAATGATCGGGTGTAGTAGTTCGGACCGGAATAATTTAAACGAGAAAAAATTTTGGGATCCTACCGGAGCCTATTTGGTCACCCAAAAAATATCTTGCAGATAATCGGCTGTAAATCGGATCGGGGGGTTTTCGACGATGTCAGTAGGTTCCGCGGTAGGAGACGGACGAGGTAAAAAAAAAGATTTGTTGAACGAGAAACCAAAAATGTTCGCCTCACGGACAAGTAAAAAAAAGTAATTTCGGCGATTTTCGATCCGTGGCTCCTACTTCCCAAATCAGATGCCCAAACTTTTCGAAAGTAGAAAATCGGCGTTTTCGACCCCTAAATATTAATTCGAGGAAAAACCCTTTCGAATATAGTTTTATATTTGGAGGACGGTTTTTTTTTTGTATATAGAGCCTTCTGAAAATCCGGCTCCTATGGTTTGTGTTTAGGTAAATTTCGTGCTAGCGAGTTCATATTCGGTAGAGGGATGGAGGGGACCGGCCTGAACGCCCTAAAAAAAAATCAAGTCCCTAAGTCTCCTAGGGGCCCCTAAATAGGAACCTTTAGTATCGTTCGACCTGGAGGGCTGAAAGTTGGGCTAGGCTGGTTAGGGACGATCTCGAGTTCGAATCCGACCTCGTCGGGAACCTACCGCCGATAGGTTTGCCGATCGGAGCCTAGGAAACCCTAATTTTTCGGTATCGAAATTTCAAAACTATTCATATTTTTCATTTGGCCCCTGAATTATAACCTAAGAATGGAACCTAAATCGGTGGAATGAATCTATTCGAAAAATAGGTTCCCGCGCGGTTTTTACTGGTAGACTCCGGTAGTAAATATACGAATATCGGCAAACAGACGAAACCGTATTTTATATCGACCTTACCTTTCTTTTGATCAATAGGAGCATTGGAACCTACCGGAGGAGCCTACCGGTTTTTTTTTTCGGATCGACTCTAAATTTTGGATTTAGATAAAGGACACGAAGACAAACAAAAAAGGTTCTTTAGAAAAAAAAAAACAATATTCTTAGTTTTCGAGATATCGGCCCCCTAAACGAGAAATTTATTCAAAATTATTTTTTGTATGGTTTCCAAAAATTTATTTTTATGATAGCAAGATGTAAATAGTTCCCTTTAATCGTTTCCGAGAGAAAAACGAAAAAAATTTGTTCAAAAAAAAGGCGCTTGTAACACAGTACACGTGTTAGAAGTGAATAATTCTTTACCGAAATGAGCTTAATGACATCAACCTATGGATTCAAATACACCGCCAGTATATAATAGGAAATCTGTTATAGTGTAAAACGGGTAGAATCCGATTCAATCGCGACCTGAAACTCTCACTCTTTAGGTAGGCATTAAAGGCGTATTCTTTATCTCTCTTGCGAGACGAAAATTATAGTGTAAAACTGGTAGGAGTCCTCTAGAAATCCGATTCAATCGCGACTCGAACCTCTCTCTTTCTCATTACAGGCATTTACTTTATCTCTCTTGCGAGACGAAAATTCCATAAACTGTGTCGTTACACGGCTTGAAAAATCACTCTCACGCAACCAGAGTATTCACTTCAAAAAATTTTTCGAAAAATTTATATAACGTGCCGATTTTAATTTAACTTAATACTGTAATGAAACTGAAATAGACGAAATATTACACAAACTTGAAAACCTTACTGATGAGGCTATGGCTCAAGATAATACGAGAGAAAACATTCCACCTGAGAGGAAATGGATTCATTTGTTCATATGTTAGGGTCAAGCGAGGGGTCAAGCTAAAGGAAAAATATGTTACAATCAAATAGTCCTCGTTTTGTTGGCTTCTAGATGAGTCCTCTGGCAGAATAAGTACAGACTCCAAAGATATAATTCCAGCAATAGAACTTTGCTTAAATCCAGTCCAGCTAAGCGCACCAAAAACCTAGACTTACAAAAAATCCCAAAAAAACGGATAAAAGATAAAGAAAAAGAATTTTGAAATTTTTGTAAGGACAGACTGTACATCTACATCTGAGAATGAAGTACAAGTAAAGCATCTAGTTGACGATTTTTCAGACGACGAAATGCATTTAGAAACCTCAAGTGATGAAAATTCAAATGGTATCATTTCGGAAATCATAATGGAGAAATATTACGCTGTCGCCTAACAAATACCGACTGAAATTTTTAAAATCTGAACTGGACTTTTTTACTTGGCCTAAGACTGACGACATTGCTGAAGTAGATAAAGCATACATATTTCATGGATCTATTGAGTTATTAGGTAACGGTCCATTTAAATTGAAAAGAGCTGATACCTTATGCATTTCTAAAATATAAGATCGAGCAGAAGATTATGAGACAAGAACAGTTATAATAATTAGCTCAATAATTAATTAGTTTTGCGATATATTGTCTTGATTTTTAACAATTATTGTTCCTTTATATTATTCGATGTATTATAGAACTTTCCAAAGCATTAAACTCTTTCATAGTATTAAGCATTAGGTATGCTATACCTAACGGCCGATATTTTTATCATAGCTACTAAATTATGTATTATGTTCACTGTGTTCTTTAAAATGCAGCATATTTTCTGTCAGTAATAGCACCGAACATAACTTGTTTATGTTCGCTAGTAGTAGTTACATGCGCTTCTTTCTAATGCTTAGTATGGTCTTAAAATCGCATGCATTCTTATGTATTCATGTGTATTCTTATGTATTCTTATGTATTCTCATGTATTCTCATGTATTCTTATGTATTCTCATGTATTCTTATGTATTCTCATGTATTCTTATGTATTCCGTTGTAGTCATATGTATTCCTATGTATTCCCTTGTATTCTTATGTATTCGTTTGTATTCCCTTGTACTGCAGGTATTCAGTGTACAAATTTTCGCCGGCGGTTGACCCCTCGGTTTTATATATGTAGGTAAGTAAGTTTTGCTTATAATTTAATTGTGTTGTGCAACGGTTTAAACGCTTAGGCTCGTAAAAGTTTATTGCGTTTTTCTACAGGTTTTGCTTATTATGTAGCTGTGAATATCGCCATTACGGGCTTAGTTCAAACTTTTAATAATATTTACGTTATTTTTAACATAGGACATTTGTTGTACCTCAGTAATAACCCAAACTAACATAAAGTAACTTAAACATAGTAGAGTAGATTGACATCATAAAATGAAATTCAAGTATGAGAGAAAACGAAAACAATGCTAATTCATTTTCAAATAACTCCCAAATAATTATGAAATGGAAAACAAAACATTCTATATAACCAAAAGTGTGCTATAACGTGATTCATATTCAACAACAGTAAAGGTCTGGCATATATAAGTTAATTTTAACAATTTAAAATCTTATTTTTATTTACACAAACTTACAATAAACACCAATGATAAACAGATTGGAAAAAACACCTTGCATAGCACAAAGAGTCAGTTAAAACAGAGTACTATAATACAATATTAAAATACTATTGGCATGTATCGATCAGCCAGCCACAAAACTCTTTGGGAGACACAAATGACAGACAAGACAAAATATAATAAAACACTATAATTTAACTCGTCATAAAAAACACAATAATTCACTCATTATAAAAAACCATACCACACAATCGATGGAAAGGAATGTTGTAATTTAAGGTTCTTATATCATAATGCACCAATGTTTTACGAAAGGGGTCATATTATCTTCTGTGCTTATGAGCACACTAAACTATATTGTTTCCTACTGATCGCTAAAATAATAGACATCATCATCATCTGAGTCACAAGAATTGAGGTCAATAATGACCGGTAATATATCCGAAGCATCTATCAGTTGCTCCTTTTTCCAGTCCTCGCTAATTGCAGCATTTGTGTGATGAACATAATTTTTCCATTTTTCTGGTGTAATCTGAAACAGATTCCCTTATAAAATAGTAATATGTAAAAGTTGTACTAGATTTTTACCTTTTGAAGTGCTTCATTCCACAAATTTAAAACAGCTTCGCTTGTAACAGGATGTGTCGAACTGATACAACTATCATAGTGACGCTTACATTCTGACCATACCATCTCAATAGGATTATATTAGCAGTGATAGGGAGGAAGTCTTAGGACACGTTGTAGTAGATATCTCCACTCCGTCCATATTTATCAGATTCGTTTGCAATGAACGCAGTGTGATATGTTCGCCTACAATAAAACCGAAATAATGAATAAATTATTTAAAATAATGAAAAATTAAATGCAGATTGATGGCTATGAACTTTGTGAAGAGGCTCTCCACGAGATGAAATAATAGCAACATTTGCCTTGGTTTTAAAATCAACATCTTTCTGAACTTCCTTTTGAATGAATTATTTGCCCAGTGGCTGACGATATTCCTAAACCATCAGAAACTCTCTATAACAAATAAAAATAAATGTACAGATGTAATTAAATTGATATACAGTGTGGCCCAAATTGGGTATACATGTATGGGTATCTTGGAAACTATAAGAGATAGAAAATCTGTTAAATGGAGAAAGTCATTCAATGCCCAATTCAATGCCGTTTTGATAACGATTTGATCTTTTTTCGTTTTTGAGATATTTTGAAGAAATCAAAAAGTTGTATTTGCGAAAAAGCGCTATATTTTTTTTATTTAAAGATATTTTTAAAATCTGTAAAAACATTGCTAGGACAACTTTTTACGCTCGATGCACCCATGTATTCAGTTTTTAGTTCTGACGTTTTGGTTATGAGAAACCAGCATTAACTTCATTTTTTCTTATGGCGGCCATTTTGTTTTTTGGCACATTTAAAAAGAACTTTTTTTTCTCTTTCTTATGATGTATAACACTTTATAAAAATATTTTACTTTTATGTCAAAAAACGACAAATTTCATTTTTAGCTGAGTTGGCCATGACTGCGGAGGCCATTTGCAAATATTGCTAGTGTCTCATAGTTATTTTACTGAAAAATCTACGAAACATTGATCAAACATCGAATTTAACTTTTAATTTTTAGTAATTTTTGTTTTTATTAATATTTGTTAAAAGGTAAGTTTAAGAATAGCTGCCCTGCGAAACATCATTAAAAAAATATCAATATGTTAAGAATGTTATATTAAATGCAATAGGAATACAAGTATAGCACCGCCAGTTATATTTGGAACTGAATCCTGACAGTTAACACTCAAGACTCAAGCCTTAAGACAAGCCTGTTATGAACCTAAGAAATTATAGAAGCCTTGAGATGCCCTGTGACCAAAGGACAAAATAATATTGAAACAATATTGAGTTGACTTTAGCAACAGTTGCTACGGAGGGCGGTTGCCGTACAAAACAATATTTGCTATTCATTTCCAAACTATCGTTCTAAATGTAGGTATCTGTTTCTGTTTATAACTGCTTACTTTACAACTTACTACTACTAACATACCCAAACTAACCAATCTAACCAATAACCATAACTAATAAAATAACTACATTAACAAGATAAACTAGATACTTTTAATTAAAATACATTCATATTCAGCTAAACTATTCAAAATGATGGCCTTTTTTATTGATGCATTTTTCACAATTATTAAGAACAGTTCTAGTTACTTTTCGAATGGTGTTCCTATTTATACTACCTAAAACATCCCGAAGTCTTTCCTCTAAGTGTTCTATAGTTGCGGGGGGATTATACTCATGCACCTCATTTTTAAGGTAACCCCAAAGCAAAGTTTACTAAATAAAATATAAGTTCCCGCACTCTCAAATCACGCGAAACCGGCTAGACCCCTCCCCTCGTCACACTAGAGGAGCCAGCCACCGCCGATGCATACGCATACACAGTTGTTCACAGTATTTGATGGTACAAAGTACAAAGTTTGCAAAATATGCAGGTATCTGCGGCACGCTTGTGATCTGAATCATGGCCAACTCAGTTAAAAATTAACTTTGTCGTTTTTTGACATAAAAATAATTTTTTTTTATAAAGTGTTATACATCATGAGAAAGGAAAAAACATGTTCTTTTAAAACGTGCTAAAAAACAAAATGGCCGCCATAAGAAAAAACGAAGTTGATGATGGTTTCTCAGAACCGAAACGTCAGAACTAAAAACTGAACACATGGGTGCATCGAGCGTAAAAAGTTGTCCTAACAATGTTTTTACAGATTTTAAAAATATCTTTAAATAAAAAAATATAGCGCTTTTCGAAAATACAACTTTTTGATTTTTTCAAAATATCTCAAAAACGAAAAGAGAAAAAATCGTTATCAAAATGGCGTTGATTTGGGAATTTAATGGCCTACAACTTTCCCCATTTAACCAATCTTCTATCTCATATAGTTTCCAAGATACCCATACATGTATACCCAATTTGGGCTACACTGTATAAGGGTGAGATTATCCAATTCGTTAAACAAAAATCTATCCTTAAATACATATTAATCTTTAACGTATTTCGTAATAGGTATCTAAGTGAGTTTATTCAATTTATTAATTATAATTTATATTTCTTAAAAACAATAACTCCTTTTAACCTAAGTTTAAGTTTTACCTTTTTTATAATTATTGCTATTAAACTTGCATCTAGAAATTTAGACAGTGAAATTAAGAAAGAACACTTCCAGTTGACAATGTATCCTTTTCTTTCTTAAGGAAAATGACAAAAGACGGCACCAAACAGGAGACTTTAAAGAAAGAGCCTTCCTTTCCCTAATTGGAAACTCTCAAGGTCGCGTTTTTAACCCTAAAAAACGATTTTTAAGACTTAAAATTATGCTAAATGCTAAATACGAATAGGACTATGTTTAAGAAGTAGTATAAAAGGATAATCCTACTCTTTATATATTTTTAAAACTGCACTTTTGTATGAACTTACATTATATACTGCACTCACAGATAATAGTATATTATTTTATATGGAGGAAAAGTGATACTTTTCATGGCGCGCTCGTGTTTAACAGCCGAACGGAGTGAGGCTGGTAATAGAGAGCAAGCCATGAAAAGTAACTTTTCCTCCAAATAAAATATGCTGTTTTTTCTTCAAATGTCGACAAATTAATGCAAAAACATCTCTTTTTAATAGTAATAATATCTAATTATTGTTAAAGATAAATGGGTTCTCAAGGCGCCTTTGACCGGTGTCGGTGAATAAGGCACAGGTTGTTGCTATAGTAATGTAACATAAAGCTGTCAGTGGACACTGTCAACGATAATAATTTTTTTTAAGATTGCTTCACCGATTGCGTTTTAATTCCATATTGATAAGCAGTTATTGAGTAAGTTCGATTAAATAATAACCAATTTATTCCTAAATTAGTGATTTTTAGAAATGCAGTCACAAATTGAGTGATAAATACAAATTTTAGTTTAATAAATCTTGACTTGTTGACGCTTATTTTGTTGTCTGTTGGTATTGTATCTATGTTGCTATGAAAACACTTTTACCTCCGCCGGCGGAAAAGTGAAAAGTAAAGCTCCGGCGGAGGAAAAACGAAACTTCACCGCCGCCTACACAGTCGAGTAATGACGGATTTACTGACGTTTGAAGAAAAAAGCGTTTTTCCTGCTGCTTTTTCGCGATTAAAATAGTCTATTAGTTTTAAAATGAGAACTTGCTCATTTTCAGTGTACCGTTGTCCAGGCATTTTCATCGGCGCTAACAATCACAAATTCACAAATAAAAATAGAAAAATACGTTGAACGAACTTCAAATAAATATGTATTTGACACTTTGACAGAGAAAGAATTTCAATCGATATCCGATCTTGCGCAGCTTAACGTACAGGGATATTGATTAGATTTTGACCACCCCTGTAACTTTTTTATTTTTTAAGCTACAGAGCTGAAATTTTTACCGAATTATAAGAAATAAAACGTATTTTTGTGAAAATCGAAAAAAATTTATACAGGGTGTGCCAAAAA
Organism: Pissodes strobi; assembly: GCA_016904865.1. Lineage (NCBI taxonomy): Eukaryota > Metazoa > Arthropoda > Insecta > Coleoptera > Curculionidae > Pissodes > Pissodes strobi. Next base: position 13,130 of record MU193796.1, on the reverse strand, counting down.
AAGTATGGCAAGTCAATGTTACTTTTTTTTAATGGAACACCCTGTATATTTGTAGCAAGTTAAAGAGCCTTTAAAAAGGCCTTTTTAAAAATATATAATATGATGTATTGACTTTTTATAGTTTTCGAGCTATCATCGTATAAAATGTTAAATATTGGTTATTTATTTACTTTTAAAATCGAGCTCTTCAAATCATAGAATAATACTTGACTAAGCCAGGAGTAATACGAAAAGTTTGCGTCAAAACAGTGTTTAAATATCTATGTAGGTATAAGTTATGATATTTTAAGTAAAATGGAAAGAACCAGTATTATTAACTACAGGCATACTAATATACAAAATGAAAAAGGAACATACGAATATTATATTGCTAAATGTTCTACATGGCACCCATTCACTTCAATACATTTTACATAAATGTGTTTCTGTCTTTCGATTGCAGCCAAAATATAACCCTGATTATTTGTATTTAGTATTGCTATCTCTTCTCGTAGGTAACGTTTGATGCTATCAGGTGTTAATAATTCTTCGGGTGCTTTCTCGTTTAATTTCCCTTTAAGGAAACCCCACAGAAATGTGTCCATAACTGTCAAATCGGGACTGTTGGCTGGCCATCTGATACTCCCAAATCGTCCAAGCCATACAGGAGACCTATCATTTAGGAAGCGAGTTACAATACCGATATTATGGTAAGGAGCACCATCTTGTTGCCACAAACTTCATTGTTATCTGGCAAATTTTGAGCAACATCTTGGACTAAATCAAAGTATCGGTCCCCGTTCAAAGAACCATTAAAAAATATGGGTCCTATTACCCTGTTGTTTAAAATTCCGCACCACACATTTACGGATGAACGACCAGAACGTTTAACTTGACGAATACCGCGGGGTTTTCTTGAGCCCAAATATGGCTATTCCGTCTATTAAATTTTAAACCAGTTGAAAACACTGATTCGTCAGTCCAAAAAATTTTGTTAAATAATAGCCCATCTTGTTCAAATTTCCATCATATTCCGAGCAAAATCCAATCGGTTTCTTTTATTTTCCTCGGTTAAATACTGGACTGGTAAAATTTTGTAGGGGTGAAATTTATATTTGGCCAATGTATTCTGTATTTTATAATAAGTTTTTCCTAGTTCTTGTGCCGCCATGGGTATGGAAGTAGTAGGTTTTTCTAAAAATCAGCAGTTTTAAAAAAAGAAAAAGGAAATCCAAAACAGCTTACCTTGAACATGTAGCAGGATATTCAATTCGTCATCATAATAGTTTTCATCTCGAATTATCGTTTGTTTCTTTCTCTTAAACGATAGTGTTTCCGTTACCTGTTTATACACATTAGAAAAAGTATTCAAACTAGGAATAATTCTTTCTTCTGCATATCACCTAGCATATTGTAACCGCGCTTGACGTTTATGGTAATTACTTTTTATAAAAATTTCATAAATATCGGCGTCTTTCTTCTTCTGTGAAAGGCATTTTGATAATCTGTCACTAATCAAATTAAACAATATGGAAGTTGACGTATCTAACATCTTTTTTTTCAGCGCCAACTACGAGTATGAATATTGCGAATTCCGAATTCTTAATTTCATTTAAAGCATTACTAAAAATAGTAATAAATGCAGGATTCAGGGCAAACTTTCGTATTGTGGGTATACTCCTGGCTTAGTTAAGAATTAATCTATGATTTATTGTCAAATGTGTTGAAAAATAATTTCAAAAGACCTCTACTTTAAAACTAAATAAATAACCAATATATAACATTTTATACTCTGATGGCTAGAAAACTATAAAAGGAAAATACATCATATTATACATTTTTAAAAAGGTCTTTTTAAAGGCTCTTTAACTTGCTATAAATATACAGGGTGTTCCATTAAAAAAAAAGTAACATTGATTTGCCATATTTTTTGGAACACCCTGTATAACATTTTCTCGATTTTCACAAAAATACCTTTTATTTCCTATAATTCGGTAAAAATTTCAGCTCTGTAGCTTAAAAAATAAAAAAGTTACAGGGGTGGTCAAAATCTAATCAATATCCCTGTACGTCCGTGACGTCAAATTTCAGTCACCCCCGATTGACGGTGGCTTGAGAGAGAAAGACTAGATAAGACGTAACGATCAACGCTCACTTTATAAACTATACGTTAACTTCGCAACTCCGTTCTACATAAGCGCCACGCTAACTTTTGAGCATGAATTGATCTATAGTGATGTTTCTTTATAAGTGTAGTTTATTATTAATGTTTATATAAATTTAATTATTTAGTAATTGTTACATCTTTATCGATATGTTGATAGGCTTGGATGTTCTTTGGTTACCACCACAACTTGTATTGTCTTGTTTAGTAAATTTTCATCATTTACTGTTCGTTTCCTACTTGTTAAAGATCCTGTATTCCAAAATTTTCTGTACCAGGTTTTAATTGCGTTTTTGTGGATGGAGTTTTATTAAACATTACTAAATCTTCTTTGAGTTGTTATTATTGACTGAGTTTCTGCAAACATTATCACACAAGGGAAGATTTTCACTTTTACTTCGAAAGAATGTGTCAAAAGTGATCGACACTGACATTTATGGGATAATGTGAATTTGTTTCCATTAATGGTCTTTGAAGCTCAATAAATCCGCTATTTTAAAAAATAACTGTAACTTATATTACATTTTTGAAAATGGGAAGGAACAAGCCTTAAGGATTTGGGAAAATATACAGGGTGTTCCATTTAAAATACCAAAGTTTTCCCACAGCTAAAATTCGACCATTTTGTTTTCGGTACTTCCGGTTGTCAAAATAAAATGATATATACATAAAAAAAACTTTCAGTCAAATGAAATTATTCAGTGAAAACCGCAACTCGATGGCTTTTTTCGTTTACGAGTTATTTAAAATCAAAATAGTTCAAAATATGGCTAACCACCCTGTATCTAGTCTTTGTTTATTGATGTCTCGCTGCCTTCCTATTTTTGTATCATCTTAAGACTTTCATCTGGTCGACATGTCTTCCACCACCACATATTATCACCTATTGGTTTACACATAGAAATTGCTTTACCTAACTTACAGTTTCTATAATCTTTTGTATTTCCCTCTTCAAAAATTAGATTCCTATTTCCATGATGAAATTTTATTTGATTTTCCCTAGCTTTGACTACCATACAAGAAAATCGAGACGTGGTGTCTTAACCTTCCTTGAAAACATCAATTATGACGCAGTTTCTCCTGTCAAACAATGTTCCGATATGTATATACTTATTTATTAAGGCTGAAAAATGTAAATTTTTTGGTAACAGAATCCACTAAGAGTTTATACAGAACATTTTTAAAAGTCTTAACATTATGTACTTCCACACCGTTCGTCGCTGGATGATACGGCGGAGAGTTTGTATGTTCAGTACTATTCATCTAACAAAACTCAAGTTCCTAATGTTAGGCAATCCATATCGTGCAATACAATCTTACAATTTCTCAATAGTACTCGTTGGGTCCGTTTTGGCCATCTCATAAACTTCAGGCCATTTAGAATAATTCCTTTAATATGACACAAAAAGTCTTAAGTGGAACTTTATCAAAATGTTTAGCATGTCATACAAGGCCTTCGATTCCTAACGAAACATTCTATCTGGTAGTTCAGATTTGACAACCAAAAATAATGTCGTGTTTTCATATTCGCCATACCATTGTGTGCTTCAGGAAATTCATTTAGAAGCTGTTTCCTAAATTTGTCTGGAATTATTACTCTAAATCCCCACATCAGTATCCTATTAGCTGATTTCAAAATTTCTGCACCGAAATAGTTTTAAAAAATCAGAACTTTCGTCTGGTTAACTTATCTTATTGGCTCTAACTGGAATATTACCTTCTTTTATAAAATAAAAAGTCCAGTCAAATCTGATTCATGTCTCCTTGAGCAGGAGAACGAGAAATTCATTAATACATTTTCAGAATCCTTAATATGTTGAAAGCTATTATCAACTTAAAAACAAAGCCTATCGCTGAAGCCTTTAGCCTTCTAGCTTCCATCAGTGGTATTTCTTTATTTTTCCCAATTTCGGAGGCTTGAATATTTAGATATATATAGAACTGATATGATTCCAAGTGTTATTGTAGCTGCTTGTCTGAGTGCTGTGTCATAATATTATATCAATAAACGATAGGTTCATATATGAAGTTAATAATCAGGGACAATATTTCAATTCGCTGAAATACCTTAGGTGAAAGAAAACGAGACTACATTGCTATTGTTGTTTGTTTTGTAATTTACATACCTAAGTATTAAAAATAAAAACTTGTTCTGCATCACATTTTTGTTGTTCTTATTTATGACATTCACATTTCAACTTGCATTAACAGTGGTTAAGTAGTTTACGCGTGGAAAAAAAACTGAAAATAAGGAAATCAAATCTATTTATTATACAATTAAACATTATAGTACCTCTTTATTCTGAGTTGTTCCGGACCAGCGCGTATTCATATTAGCGATTTGTTGGGATTATAGATACTGATATCTAAACTATAAAAGTTGTAAATAATTGTAGATATGTTATATGATGCATACTATATATATTTTATCACATATAAATTATTCCAGGAACAAATTCTCTAAATATTAGTAAAAGATCCAGCATCTAATAAAATAATGTATTATGTAGGTACAGAGTGTCCGAAATAAGGTAGAATAAGATAGAAAAAAAGTTGAATAGGAAAGTTTCTTAGTTTTACTTATATTTCTTACTTTTTCATTGTCATATATACATAGTATTCAGTTTTTCGGGGGCAGAAGTGAATTTTCTTATTTCAAATGGTATACTCTTTAAATTTTTGGATTCTACATAAAATTCTAAGTCTAATTAGTAGTTACCAAGTTTACACGAGCGCTTAATTCGTATTAGCCAGTAATGCGATTTAGTGAAAATATGCTTTCGGTTGTGTTTACACGACGGTTTTAAAAAGCGATTTTTTACGTTGACGAAACAGCTGTTTGGCTATTGCCAACCTAGGTTACCTAGGACAATTTTAAACAAAATATTTTGCTTAAACCTAATGGATACTTTAAATATTGGTGGTGCCTTTATGGTTATATTAAACCAATTTTTATATGAAAGAAGAAACCAGGTTATATCTAGGATCTTGCGAAAAAGAATGCAAACTATTTTTTCGTTGGTAGCACTGCGGGATAATGCGCATTTGCGTTTACACGAAACTAATTCGAATTTAAGTGGGATAATCCACATATTTAATTCGTTTTAAGTTAATGCGAATTAGGACTTTTAAAACGGTTTACAAGTGTTGACACAGGCATTTTATTCAAGTTCGCATTCGGCTAATGCGCATTAGGGTGCTCATGTGAACTTGGTAACTGTATCATACCCTACAGTGGCGGATCTACCTTAAGTTTGCAGGTTTGCATAGCCCCCCAAAAAATACCCAAGAAGAAAGATATAAAATATAATAAAAAAATTGAGCGAGTCTGTTAGTACTCGAGACACTGATGTGTAAACATATCCTATATCAACATCATCAACATGAAAATCTAATGCCACCTTAGGCCGCGTGACGCCTAAATATACAACCACTTATTTGGAATTCGTTGCCTATATTCTGCCGTGTTCTTACTAACACGTTTTACACTAACGGCTACAGACAGCCTGCAAAACGCATTCCCGTCACAGATACCGCCTGACGTGCGTTGTTTAATGTTTACATTTGTAACCTTTACATTAGAATGTCTAATATTACACTTCACGCATAGCCCTCTGCTCGCTTCGCTCGCTACAGGGGCGCAACGAACAAAAACTAACCCAAGGCATGCCAAAAATCAAGAAAAATTTTTTTTACAAACATAACCTCAAGAAAATAAAAAAAAATTGAGCGAGTCTGCTAGTACGCGAGAGACTGATGTGTAAACATATCCTAATCTAATGCCGCCTTAGGCCGCGTGACGCCTGAATATAGGCAACCACTTATTTGGAATTGGTTGCCTATATGCTGGCGTTAGAAAGAACACGTTTTACACTAAGCCTGCAAAACACATTCCCGTCACAGATACCACCTGACGTGCGTTATTTAATGTTTACATTTGTAACGTTTGCATTAGAATGTCTAATATTACACTTCACGCATAGCCCTCCGCTCGCTTCGCTCGCTATGGAGGAGCAACGAACAAACCCAACCCAAGGCATGCCCAAAATCAAGAAAAAAACTTTTTACAAATATACCCTCAAGAAAATAAAAAATAGGATTAAAACTAACCGTAAAAATCAACGCGAGCGAAGCCGCGGATAAAAGCTAAAAGTGTCCTATGTCCTTTACTATACTCTTGAAAAGATCTGTACAAAATTTAATGATGACCGGTTAAGTAGTTTACGCGTGGAAAATAGGATTAAAACTAAGCGTAATATTCAACGTGAGTCAAGCCGCGGGTAAAAGTTAAAAGTGTCCTGTGTCCTTTACTATAATAATACTCTTGAAAATATCTGTACAACATTTCATGATGTTTATGCGTGAAAGCGTAAGAAACAAACAAACAAACACATTCGCATTTATAATATTAGTTATTCGCATTTATAATATTAGTTATTTGCATTTATAATATTAATTAGGATTCTTTAATAATATTTACTGGCAGCTTTAATCGGAGTGGATTAATTCACTGCACAAATTCGACACGAAATTTAATGCCACCAGGAACAACATCAACCTATGGACACAGCTTATTCACTACCAGCTAGTCATCTTGGGCCGGCATCCTTTGATTTGGAAAAGTCAATAACCAAATTTTGCAAATTTTAGAAGACGGCCATGACTCAATATTGTTTTCAACGTCTGGCATCTGAATAATACTTTTGACAGATCGTTTAATTAAAACGATTTTAAATGGCAAAAATTGTATAAAAATCCTAAATTTCCGGACTTTTTAGCCAGTCAGACTCCCATGCGCCTTTCAACCTGACCATTCGTCCTTTAAATTCATTTTAAATTTAACCGTCTATTAAAAATAAGCTGTGCTATAGATCCAAATACACTGCGCATATAATATAATGAAAACCTAATACCGCCCTAGCGGCTAGCTTTTTAGAAGCGCCATTTGAGTCGTTGCAATCGCGGCCGTCCTGGATTAGCTTGTCACTAAATGCGCACGGGTTATAATGTCACATCGGTTTATACATTCCTTCCCCACATTTCCGTCTCATTTGTCGAGATTTACCCTCATACCGCCGCGTAAGATGTTTACACATCAATAATCATCGTTTCCGAGCGAATTATTTAATTTCCCGCTTTGCGCTGTCGTATCGGTTCTTTGACCGTCACCTGCCCGTTAGCAGAGAGATCCGATGCCAGACTTTCCACGCCTGCTGCCATCTAGTGTATAATCGTTGAGGTTCCAATTGCTTCAAAAACGCACACCGATGGAATTCATTACAGGATTTCCCATTAGTGTTGTGGGACTAAGTGATTATATTTTGTTTAATATTATTGATTGCATAAGATCGGAAATAGTTGCAGGATAACTGTATGCTGTAAACCCTTGATAAAATTGTTATCTTTTTCTACTAATGAAGATGATAGTTGCTTCACTCTATAATGCAATCTTGCTAAGTTTCACTTCAGTTATCAACAAGGCGATATTCCGCCTCCTGAGCGTATGTAACCTTCAGGTTTTTTTTATTCCTTGAAAATCTTATTATAAAACTAGCTAATCCAAATCAATTCAAAATTTGTAAAGTTATAGTAGGTTGTAAGTTTTAGTAGATTCAAAATAATGCAATAGAAAGTAATTTGTGTTCCTAATGCCTGTGGTCATAAGTGCTACTCTGTCATAAGTATGACATGACATGAATTGTTAATTTAAAAAAAAACATCAAGTAATATAAAATGGATGACACTGAAGATTTGAACATCTCTATCGTTTTGGATATGGTAATTTATAGTGATATACTTAAATGAAATAGACTTACCGAATATTGTAAAGAACACAATATTGTTTATTATATATTTTCTGACTTAAAGAATCGCAACAAGGCTGATGTTATTGGCAGAAAGAACCTTTCAAAGATTTAAGTCGGCTTTAGGAGAACGATTGATTGCTCTAGGAATATCGAGCATTATGCAAACAAAATCAAAATTAGGTATGGGTCTTCAAAAGAAAGGCAAAGGGATAAAAAAACGTAAAGAAATAAAATTGAAAAAAAAACAAAAAAAAATCAAAGAACTGTATTTTATTTCAAGCCGCTTTACAAGGGCCAAAAGTATCCCCCCTTACGAAGGAACAAACATGTCCAAAATGCTGCTGAAGATGCTTTAGCGTCTATCAGAAGAGGAAACATAAAGGTAAAACAACAGACTAAAAGAATTATCCGTATTTAAAAATTTGGTGATTTGCCGCGGATAATTCCATTATTTGCAGGCCTTTCTGCATTAGGAGCTCTAAGTGAAGGAGCTGCAGGTATTGCTTCGGCAATAAATGCAGCTAAATGTGCAAAAATAAACTTGAAGAACAAAAAAGATATAATAAAGTTATAGAACAAATGTCAATTGGAAAACGACTTTTTATGACCTTATAAACAAAATTTTGGACTATATTTGAAACCATATGCAAAAAACTGTTAAATATGTTACCTGGCAAACTACATTCAAAATTTCAGTTAAAAAAAATGTGAGACTACTGAAAATCCCTAATTTATATGGTCCAGGTACTCATTGGACAGCATATATAAAGCACAATAGGCAAATTATTTATTTTAATAGTCTTGCAGGTTTAAGACTCGCTGCAGAATTAAAATCGTACTTTAGCGATGGTAGCAAAAATAACGTCCATTATAATTTACATTTACAAGAGCTCTTTCAGCTCAAAGCTGTCAACTTTATGTAACATTTAAGTCGCGAAGTCGCCAATTTACTTAGATGAAGACTGAGATTATGTTATAGGATTAACAAATTTTTAAACTTTTAATGAAGTCTATAACATTGATGAAACTAATAATACACTTTATTATGGGGATGCAAACGATTATGTTTAAATACCCGCTGGTAGTTATCAATTAGGTGATATAAATAAATTTTTACAAGAATTTTTTGATAAAAATGGAATTTATTTTCACTTGTATGCTAATCATAATATTTTACAATCTGAAATGAAATGTACTGTTTAAAGATGGAACTATTGAAAAAGTTTTAGGATTTAAAAAGGTAGATGGAAAAAGTAAGTTATCAGACAATCCAGCTGAAATTATAAAAGTTAGTTAATTCCTTATGTACAGATTGCAGTATTGCAAAATTCATAATGGCTATTTTATATAATACAAACGATATTCAAACAATATCGGTTACTCAAAAAATTCAAAAAACATATAAAACTAAACGAAATAAATTTAAGCTTAGTAGTCGCGCCAACTCTATTAACCAGACTAACAACTTATTGTTTCAGTTCGATTACAAACTTCAATAATTGATTTTTTCAAAATATTGAACACATTTTGAATAATGGTCTGCAAAGTCCCAATAGAAGTCAACATATCTTAGTGTGATATACAATTATTAAAAACGTGAGGTTAATTGGCTAAATTGTTTTTGTAACTTTTTCACATATTCATCCAAATCACTCTTTACTGATGTCATCATAACTGTTAACACATAAAACTGTAAGCAACTGAATGATCCTAAGTAGCAATGCTTTTTATAAACGCAAAATCCCCTCTTATTTAAACACCTGATGACAAGGAGGTGACATAAATTTCATCATCTTTATCATTATTATAATCATAGAACAATTTCCAAAATATCTAATCGATTTAGTTTCTTTGACAATAATTCTTTTTTGCTTAGCATGTTTTATATAAATAAACTCACAATGGGAAAACATCGTTCTTTTTTAACTATTCTGTTAAGCAATCTAAACAAAATTTGTGAATGCAAGAGTTTGGTGTGCTAATTTTTTCTTGTTGCAACGGATTGAAACAAATAGGGCATTCTTCTTTCAACTGCACTTCACTTTTATTTTATTTTTTTACTAACTATTTCTAAACTAACATTTTGAGTACTCGAGTTCTTAATTTGAGTTCATCCATAGAACACTAAACTTTAAATTAAAGAAATAAATGCAGATCTGCTAGTTTTACTAAACATATTTAAGAAGGGAAGGGGGAAAGACAATATAACACACGGTCAACATACATGAGAAATTCTTAGGAGTTATTTGTTTTAATATCAGAGTAACTCCTCATTTACTGATGAGAGAGTCTTCCTCATGTTTTATTTAAGATAGACAAGGATAGCGAATGTATTAAGGTTCTACAGGGAGGCAAAATCTTGTTTCATGTTAAGAGAGAACCCTCCCGAAGGAGGGATTTTGCCTCCTCTGGTGAAACACTCATGTCTTATGTCTGTATCTTTAAGGATAGAAAATGTATTAAGATTCTACAGGGAGGCTAAATTTTATTTTACCATGAGAGCATATCATCCCGGAGGATGTATTTTACCTCCTCAGGGAGGATTTGTTCTCATGAATACCCTACTACTCTGTATCTATTTCAATAACAAAAATTAAAAATATAAGTAAAGCTAAGAAACATTTCTATTTGGCATCTTTTCTATCTTCTACAGTTTCTGAGAGGAGAGGATAGAGAACCTCATTTATAACACCCTGTATGTATATTGCTAGTCCATGTCCATGGTGGCATTTCATCACCCAATGGCAATTCAAGACGTGTTCTAAAAATCTCAATGTAATTTGTTTCTATATAATATTTTGTGCATTACTGAATGGTTTCTAAGTGGTAATTTATGTGTGTTGTATATTTTAAATAAATGGAGTTGAATCGATTTTTTTGAAGCTCAAAAGAATGTGCGAAACTTCAAGAGGTTAAATCAGTTTTAATTCATTTATGAACCTAGACCGAAGAAAATTAGAGCATATAGGTATATTAATATGGTACAAGAATAAAAATCATACGGCGTTAAAGTTTGATATTCAATTTCATATTTGTTCCATAATTTGAACAGTTTTAAAGAAAAGAAGGTAAACTGATTTATTTTTAAGGTGAAAATGTATACTTGTTTGATATCGATAAACCACCCCGGTTTCGACAAATCCGAACTCTAATCATTCAGTGCTCGCGGAGAATTGCCAAAATTATTCGTGTGTTAACCCATAGTTGGTATTTATAATATTGTTTTATTCTTGCTAATTTGTTTTTTTTTTGTTAATAAACGTATTCGTTAAATAAATAATAATGTTTTTTTTATTATGGTCAAAGCCTACTCGGCTTAGTAAAAGATATGCTGAACAATTTTTATTCAAAAGTGTGTAACTACCGTCCCCTAGAAGCTACCTAAAAACTAAGGTCAGATTCGTTAAGACTGTCGAAAACACTATTCCAAAATTTCACTTCATTTTCTTTAAACCTTACTTAATTGAACATCAAATAATAACGCCCTATGTCTTTTAAAGGAGCAACGTTTTACTAAGGCATTTATGGGTCACACGGTATATTTTGCCGCAATGGCGCAATTCATTACAGACTGGCCTGAATATATATATATATATATA
>JAEQML010064517.1:0-21978 GCA_016904865.1 Pissodes strobi | reverse complement strand
CTTTTCTACTGTTTTAAAATCTTAACCTAAATTCGAAAATTAATTATTTTATGACAATATATTTTCATATGATGCCAATATTTTTCCTTTTTCTGTTTTTGTGAACATTTTTCAATTTAAATTCCACCTGAGTAAATTATATCCAAGTTGGGCAAAACGGTTACTTTGCAAGGTTCTACTTTTTAACCGCTTTAAATGTATGCCTCTTTTCTCTAATTTTTTTTTGTATCCTAGGATATTCACAAAGCTAAAAGGTGTTTTGGTAAAAAAAATATGATAAAAATTTAAAATAAATATCATACATATAAAGAAACTTTTTTCATAGATGATTATCTTGAGCCACCTTTTTCTAACCTTTGTATCTGAACTTGTTTCCCTTTTCTAGTGTTTTAAAATCTTAACCTAAATTCGAAAATTAATTATTTTATAACAATATATTATGTTTCCATATGATGCCAATATTATTCCTTTTTCTGTTTGTGTGAACATTTTTCAATTTAAATTCCACCTGATTAACACTATACCCAAGATGTTAGGCAAAACGGTTACTATAAAAAAATACGATAAAAATTTAAAATAAATATCATACATATAAAGTAACTTTCTTCTTAGAGGAATTATCTTGAGCCACCTTTCCCTAACTGAACTTGTTTCCCTTTTCTAGTGTTTTTCTGTTTTTGTGAACATTTTTCAATTGAAATTCCACCTGAGTAACATTATACCCAAGAGGTTGGGAAAACGGTTACTTTACAAGGTTCTACTTTTTAACCGCTTTAAATGTATGTCTCTTTTCTTTAATTTTTTTGTATCCTAGGATATTCACAAGGCTAAAGGGTGCTTTTCTTAGAGGAATTATCTTGAGCCACATTTCCCTAACCTTTGTATCTGAACTTGTTTCCCCTTTCTAGTGTTTTAAAATCTTAACTTAAATTCGAAAATTAATTATTTTATGACAATATATGTTTCCATATGATGTCAATATTATTGCTTTTTCTGTTTTTGTGAACATTTTTCAATTTAAATTCCCCCTGAGTAACATTATACCCAAGAGGTTGGGCAAAACGGTTACTTTGCAAGGTTCTACTTTTTAACCGCTTTAAATTTATGTCTACTTTCTTTATTTTTTTTATATCCCAGGATATTCATAAAGCTAAAGGGTGTTTTGATAAAACAAAAATAACAAAAATTTAAAATAAATATCATACATATAAAGTAACTTTTTTTTTAGAGGGATTATTTTGGGCGACCTTTAATAACCTATGTATCTGAACTTGTTTCCCTTTTCTAGTGTTTTAAAATCTTAACCCAAATTCAAAAATTAATTCTTTTATGATATTTTTCCATATGATGAGAATAAAATTATAATAATAAATAATTGTTGCTGTAAATAATTTAATATATTTCTATTAAAAACAAATCGACAATCAAGCTTCTCTATTTTTCTTCTGCAAAAATTAATTTACGAAATGCGTTAATATTAATTTGTGAGTGAACTTTCTTCAAACCAGGGACATCAATTTCGAAAAAATATATCAAAAATCCAATATGTATTTCAAAAAAGACAGCAACTAAAATAGAAGCAAAAAAGTAGTACCTGAGGTGTTAACATTTGAAATTTCTCAGCCTAATTTTGTCAGCACTTTAACCTTTGTACCTGAATTTGTCTGCTCATTTTCACCGTTAAAATCTTGACTTCAATTGTTTGTGAATTTAAATTTTTTACACTCTCTACTCTCTATATTTTTCACGAAAAATTTGACGAAGCCTTCTCCCTGCCTCAGCTGATTTATCAAGAATGACATTTATGATAATAAAATATTTTTACATATACATATTTATATAATAGTACGACAAAGAGCTGCAAAAATTAACAATTAAATTTTTTTCTATTAAATAATTTTAGCATACTTAAGTGTCTATTGTTCGCCTAAAAACTTCAAAATTACGAAATGCACTTATATTTTATGAGCGGACTTTCTAAGCAATTTTGGTTAATAACATGTTAATAAAACCGATACTGTGCACTTTATAAATCGTTTATATTGCATAAACACCAGTGGAAAAAAAATAAAAAAAAAAATTTACATAAATTTAATTTTAACTCGCCTACCTGAAATATGTATTCATTCAGAATTGTAATGGGCGAAAGTAAAGCTTCAAATGATTACTTTTCAATTACTTTCTAATTGCTTTAAGACGAAATTATTAAAATTTACCCATTATTTTGTAATTCCAAATAAATCTCTAATTAATTACTAATGTTCGCTCATTTCCTCATTATAGTGTTCCTTAGATATAATGGAAGATAAAAACTTTATACGATGTACAAAACCATAATTTAAAATACTTACTAAATATGACGTCGCATCATGAATAGGGCAAAAATTCTACTCCAGTTATATGATGAACGTGTGCCAAATTTAGTAACTTTATTATTTTATATTATTATTATATTAAATATAACAGAAAGCAGGTATGCGTATCCATTACCAAAATCACAAAAAATGTTTTCGAATATGCTAACCCAAATTTATTTAGAGTTGAGACTGAGCTATTTTCACTGTACGTGACCACCCTGTTGTTACTCTTTAAAAAGTATGACACTTAAAATGTAATGTTACACATAATTTACCGATTGTATAAGCAAAAAAGGCAATTACAATCATGAATCAACATTTGGATATTTTAGCTCATCGTAGGTATGTGATGTTCTTACAACATAATAATCAGTGGCGTCGAAATAAGCTTCCCTCCCCCTACTATTTAGAAACTTGGTTAAATTCATAAAGATTAATAAAAAATATATTCAAAAATGAAGGACAACCGTCGATTAATTTAAATTATTTCAGGTCAATATCCCGTCGTAAATATCACGAAGTTTTCAATAAGTGAAATTTCATACTTAAACTGACTAACGGTGATAAACGTTTGTTTATTTAAGTATTATGTATATTGGTCTTAATTGGTCTGACACGATGTTCAAAATTAGGAAGGATTTTGAACGACTTAAGAACTATATAGGGAAATGGGTTAGAAAGCAAGTGTTATTTCTAAATAAATTGCTGTTCACTTGAAACGCATATAAAAACGCATAAAAAGTAATGTATCTTCAAAACTAAAGATATTTTTAATGCCATTTTTAAAATTATAGGGCACATTTCAGGGCCGGAGGTTTCTAATACAAATATGCAAATTTTGTATATACAAGGTGTCTCGAATTCGAGCTTCGTTTTTGGGATCTCGGAAACTCTAAGAGATACAGAATCGGTTAAATTGTGGCAAGCTTGCGCATTTTGGTGCTTAATTAAATGCCGTCAAGAAATATACAAAATTCCTGTTACTTCCGTAAACTAAAATGGCCAATAGATGTCACCCCATGTTAGCCAAACCAATAGTTGACACCCTAAATTCAATCAAGATTTTAAGCACTACTCTTTATTGCTTAGTGCAAGGTTGTCACGTTGTTTGATCCTCATGTGTTTGAATAGTCTAAAGTCCAGCCACAGCCACAATACAGTAAATCAAAACATACAACGGTGCGTGATCGCCAGGTGTAGATATAACGATTCTTATTGGCTAACGCGGGAGGCGTGAATCGTGTCATCGGCATTGTGGAATTTACCAGTTTTTGAGTCTGCAGATGGCATTTACTTAGTCTGATTAAAAAAACGGCGTAAAAGACATTTGACTGTGGAGATGAGAGGTGACTTTAAATGTGTATTAAGTAGAGATTGAGGAGAACCAGGAACAGACTATTGACGAGGTTGTTTTAAAGGTCTCAACTAAAGTTGGAGTGTGCCCTGCTTCTGTCTATAACGTGATAAGAGAGCACAAAAGGAATCACACTTTCTGTGAACCAAATACGAGTAAAAATAGGAACAGCATTGTAAATTCTTTGGATGAGGCTGATAAACAAGCGATTGGAGAAAAGTGCAAGATGTTTAAGAGATAGAAGAAGGGTTAAATTGGGAAAATTGTAGACAATTTAATTTATAATTGAATGGCTCTTGCCGCTTTTGATTTATCAGATATTTTGAAAAAACTTATGCAGTTTCAAGAATACATAATAATATCTTTTTAAAATTTGTAGAAACATTTTTGAAGCAATATAGAATATATTTTTTTAAATACGAAAAAATTTTTTTTTCGAATTTTTTAGATAAAGGAAAGACTCATGGTCTGCCATATTGGCAATGAAAATGGATTTGTTGATGGTGGCCTGTGGTGTTTCCAATCCAAAAAAAAGGGCGATTATCACGAGGAGAATCATTTGAAAACTGGTTTTCCCACATTTTACCCCGTTTAGAACAGAACGCCGTATTTGTCCTTGATAATGCGCTGTATCATTCTCGAAGACTAGAGAAGATTCCGACAACTTCTTCAAAAAAAAAAAGAGACATTTAAGATTGGTTACGGTCGAAGAATATCTATTTTAAAGATTCAATGCTCAAAGTTCAGCTTTTGGCCATTGTCAAACAACACAAGGCTAAATACGAAAAATATGTTATTGATGAAATGGCCGCACGTCAAAACAAAATTGTACTCAGGGTACCCCCATATCACTATGAGCTCAATCCAATTGAGCTAATATGGGCCAACGCCAAAAATTTTATAGCACAGCGGAACAGTACCTTTAAATTTGGAGACCTCAAAGCACTTTTCAATGATGCCATACAAAGAATAACTGCGGAGAAGTGGGGAAAGTGCGTTGAATATGTGAAGAACAAAGTTGAAAATAGAATCTGGAAGTTGGACAATATGATGGAACAGCAAGTTGAAGAACTGATCATTAACACTGCTGATGACGATGAGGATAGTGATGAAGATGTAGATGTTAGCAATTAATTAGTATAAATTATTTCGGGCAAGGAACAACAGAATTGCAGTTCGCATTTACCAGACGTTGACTCGATCTAGAGTAAACGTTAGCAAAGAAAACAGTGGTTTAATGAAGTATGGACCTACATAGAACAAAAGGCAATTGTGGATGTAGTGAGTGAGGATCTTTAATGCGGACGAATCCGCATTTTATATAAACCCCAAAGGAGGAAAAGTATTGGCAAAAAAAGGCAGCAAATCCGTTTACCTTGCAGGAGCAAATTATGCAATGGCAGTATTAATGTCAGATAATGCTGCTGGTCAAATCGGCCCCCCGATGATAGTTTATCGGTACAAAAGAGTTCCACTCCAAATTGCTGAATCTGTGTCAAAATAATGGGCAAGGGCAGATCGGGAAAAGGGTGGATGACCCAAGAACTATTTTAGGAATATTGTAAATATTTTTTATCTTGGCTTCTAAAACAAAAGATCCAACTACCTGTCGTATATATTTTGATGGTCATGGATCACACATTTCTCTACACTAATCACATTTTTGCAGTGAAAATGGAATTGAGCTGATAGCATTACACCCCAACGCAACTCATTTGATACAGGCAATGGGCGTTTCGGCCTTTCACTGTGAAATCCGAATGGAAATATCAAGTTCAAAACTAAAGAATGTCCCATATGGGCGAAGAACTACAAAACAGGGACTTTCCTGGCCTTCTTCAAAACACCATTGGGAAAAATTAATAATATCAAATGGCTTTCGGAAATGTGGATTATTTTCCTGGAATCCTGATGCTGTGGTAACTCCAATAAGCAATCCAAATCCCCTACCTCTTGTTAAAAAAATGTACCTACATGATTTAAGGACATTTCAGGCATGCCTAGAAAGTGAAATTGGAGAGCAAAAATTATTGAAATTTAATAGAAATGATGGGGATTGGAATGTACCAAAAGAGGATACATCACTTTACTATATCTGAAAAAAAACAGCACTCAGCTTACAAAAATAGCAAAGTTTTACTAGGTAATGTTTAGAAATACTTGTTTACATTTCATTTGCTCTTTTTTTAGACTTTGCATTAAGACATCCAGATATTGCAGGCAAAGCATATAATTTAGGAGAAAACCACCAACAAAATCAACCAGGACCATCTGAAATTCAGGAATATTCACCACAACCGGTATCATCTGCAATTCAGGAATATTCACCGAAACCGCAATCATCTGGAATTCATGAATATTCACCGCAACCGGAATTATCTGGAATTCAGGAGAATTCACAACTGAGACCATCTGGAAGATATTGGTAAAAACGTTAGATATGCGTGTTTTATTGCCCATAATTGCATTTCTACCTTCCTCTTTTAAGCTGCCTTTAGTTGAAGATACATCACGAACCTCTTAAGTGTGGAAAACCCAGAGTCATCTGGAGTAGGAGTAACAATAACTCATGTGATTCCTTCAAAACAGCAACCGGCTCTTGTTAATCACGAATCTGAAAGTTCTACGAAAATTGTTGCTCCCACTCTTCCATCCCCATTGAAACGAGCACTTTTTTGGCCCGGGCCAAAACCTGCATCTGCATCTCATAAAAAGGGTGAGAGGGAACACATTCCCTCAATATTAACGTCTTCACAAGCTTTGAGGCATTATCAAAAAAAAAAAGCAGAAAGTAAGCAGATGAAAGAACAAACCAAGGGAAAACAAGAAACATCAAAGAAAAAAAGAATGGAACAACCAAAAAAGCGAAAAATAAAAGGAAGCAAAAAAGCCAGAATACAGGAAGATATAGAGTCTACTACATGATCAGAGTCGCTCGCTAGTAATAGCATTGAGTCTTCAGAATGGAATGAAGATTTCGAAGAGGAGGATGTCAATATCTCAATCCAATCTGTTGCTTTTGAAGGTCACTATATATTGTGTGTATATTTGTTCTTTGTATATTTATGTGTTGTGCAAGAAAAAACTGATTTTATTCAGGCAATGATGCTTAAATCAATAGACAAATCTAAAAAAGAGTATGTATCAAAAATGAAGATGACATTTCATCAATATCAAGTTTTAAGTATAGGAGAGAGAATTAGATACCAATAGGGAACTTGAACTTTTTTTTTATTTCTTTAATATATTTGCCTACCTATAGAGACAGCACACACCAAATATCAGCCCTCAAATCGCAATATTTAATTTGCAATAAACAGTTAAAGTTGTGACCTCAAGCTATTCATTTTAAACGACACGTGACGTCATGCCGCTCGTTCGATCGAAAGGCAGTCATTGACATATTATCTTGAAACGTCAGTAAAGGCAGTACGGCAGCCACAATTATTTAAATATTTACGTTTATTATTGCTTGTCGTTGAATTGCCAGGGTGTTTGTTATAATTCGTGTTGATTTATACTTTAATCTGAAAGATTAAGACTAAGACAGTCAGTTAGTTTTAACACCGCGAACTTCAGCAAGAGAAAATTTTCGGCGTTTTTATGTAAGATACCATCAACATAAGCATATCCACCAGTCATTTTGAAAGAGACGTTCACTGCTCTGTTGTCCGTCAGGCGCGACGACAAACGAGCTACTTGACGTCACAACCGGTCCTAGCCATAATTTGAATTATGCAGTTTTTAATTGCTTATATTTATTATACAAAAATAAAAAATTAGTTTTTTTGTGAACTGTGGTCCTTTTAATAGTATTAAATTATGTTTCTGAGTAATATTTTTCAAATTTAATTTTGATGCAAGTTCCCCATTTGAAACGTCATTGCCTGTCAAAGAAATTTGAAACTATGTTGGTGTTATATACTTACTCTACTTACTTAGTATACTTAGTGTTTACATATTAGATTAGTTTTATAAGATATTCTTAACATATTAGCTATCTGAATTTGTTTTGTTAATTATTTTTGCTGAATAAAATATAAAAATAACAGGTGTATCATCATTTGGCAAATACCTATGTCCTATGTCATCCATTGGTTCATACCAAAAGGAGTGTGTCACCTATATGTGGGTATGTTGTGAGTTTTTTATAATAAAATATGAATTTTTTCTATTTTTTTTCTTAAGAGTGTCATCTATTGGTCGGTTTACTTTATTTATCCGAAAAAACTGAAAATCGGTAATATGGTTTTTTTATTATTTCCTGGTTCTACTTCACGAGATAAAGCCAAAATAAATGTTACTTTGTTATTTCCACATATTCCCTTCTATAAGATGGTGATATCAAACTTGAAACCTGAAGTTTTAACTTAGGGCTCCCATCATAAACTTCATGTTTTTAAATACAGCTTTATTTAAGGCCCTCAACTATTACATTATAAAGACTATATAAAATATTTCCCAAAAAAAGTGTAAGTATAAACAAGATCTTTAAATAAATAACACTATTGGCCTGCTGACACTCCAAGAATAAACCCGCAGGTCAGACTTCCTTCAACGTTTGGTTTGGTATATGACGACACATAATTAATGGGCCTTTTATTTGCGATGGCAGCTTTAGTTCCGAACGTTATCTAGATTTGATTAGATACCATATCTTAAACGCTCTAGATAATGAACCTTTGGTGGTTCTGCATGAACCATGGTGGCAGCAAGATAGCGCTCCTGCCCACAACAGAAGACAGGTTATTGAATTCTAGACCACATTTTTCCTAGTAGATGGATAGGAAACAGGAGTTATGTACGGTGACCCGCCAGAAGAGCAGGTCTCAATTCTCTGGATTATTTTTATGGCGGCTTCTTAAAAACAAAAGAGTACACCACACAATGTTCAAAGGCAACGTCAAAATCTAATAAAAGAAGTCGCAACAACCATCCAAGGAGCTTTATTAAAAACACGTAGTCAAGTCACAAAATGCATTGAAGCAGAAGGATTTGTTTTTGAACATTTATCCTAATTATATTTCTCTTGGTGTGTGTTTCAGTAAGTATTTTCTACTGCAGTAACTATTCCTGATATCTGATGTTAGAATGTTTCTAAAATTCTATATTATTTGTTCATAAAAGTAGATGTGAAGTACAGGATGGCTCGAATTTGAGTCAATGCATGGGGAACTCGAAAATCGTAAGAGATACAGTGTCGGTCAAATTAAGGCAAAATTGCGCATTTACGTGACTAACCATATGCCGTTTAGAAAGTTTTAAAATTCCTATTATTTCCGGAGATATCTTGAAAAACCCAAAATATTGAAAAATAGTTTTATTTTTTTTCTGAGCTTATTTATTTCAAATTGCACTTTGCATTGCCACTTTTCCGCTCTTTTCAATAGTGGTATCCAATTTGGAATCCGACGTTTCGTCTTCAAGGGGTCATCATCAACTTTCTTTTTTTAAATACGAACTTAAATTTTTTTTTATTGTTTTTGAGATATCTTTTTTATTATAACTCAGAAATAAAGATAAACAATGCTTGAACCTCTCTCTCCTACAAACTCTGACCAGAAATGGTTACAGCGCCACTGATAATAATTTGTATTAATGAACTGACTTGAAATTGGAAATCAGTATAGGGGAGACTAGCGTAAATAAACAAAAAAAGCACCTGATGAAATTCAATGCAACCATTTTCGAAATAGAGCAGCAAAATTGGACGTCTCGTTTCAATCGATGGGCAGAGTATATATAACCAATCACCTGACCAGGTATATCCCGTCTCGTTTCATTCGATGGGCAGTTGAATCACCTGACCACGTATATCCAGCTGGATGTTGAATTTGCCTCAGCGCAGAACCGCAGTTATTCACACACAAGACAGATTGATTGACATAATTTGGGTAAGCTTGGGTCAAACTTTTCAATTTTAATATCAATACGTGATATGGTGCATATAAAGTATTGATATTAAAATTACAAAATGTAACCCTAAACTAACCAAAATTATACTGATCTAAGACCAGTAAAGGGGTGGGAGTAGCAAGGTCAAATATCTCCATAAACATGGGCAGTGAAGCCACAGTGTTCCAAGCAGAGGTCGCGGCAATTCAACACTGCGCCATGCCATGGAGATAAAGAAATTGAACATTAGAAAAGCAGGGTGGGTAGTCATATACTCCGACAGTCAGGCCGCCTTAAAAGCAGTTAGTGCACACAAGGTCAGATCTAGACTAGTTAAATACTGCATAAATGCCCTTGAAGAGGTCGGTCGTAATAATAAGCTCACCATTGCGTGGGCTCCGGGACATGAAGGCCATCGAGACAACGAAGAAGCCGACAAACTTGCAAAACGCTCGCAAGTATGGTTACGTTGGGACCTGAGCCCTACTGCGGGATAGCAGGAAGAGTCATCAAAACAGAAGTTAAAAGCTAGATAGATAAACAATCTCTAAACTGGTGGTTACAAACACCGGAGCAACTACAGGCCAAACAGTTCATAAAACACGGCTCCCCAAAATTCACGGCAGATCTACTTAAGAGGAGTCGCAAGACGATAAGAATATTAGTGGGTCAGCTGACGGGGCACTGTAGAATGAACAGACACATGGAAAAGATCGGCCTGGCAGATAAAAACCATTGCAGGTTCTGTCATGAGGAGGAGGAGGAGGAAACTCCAAAACACGTGTGGTGCGACTGTGAGGCTCTCTGCAGGCTCAGGCATGCAAGGCTAGAAGAGACCAAACCAGGACCTGCAAGGTACTAGACTGGATGAAGTCCTCTAAGCATGGTTCGGAGTTTCGGAGTGCAACAATAAACCTGCACAGGTTGCAGTGACAAAGGCGGGTATACCAGCGCCAACTCCCTTCAATTATATTCTAACCTAAATTAGATCAATCAATGTTTTGTGAATAACTGGGGTTCTGTAACGTTGAGGCAAATACAAAACGCTACCCGGTTGTCAATACCCATAACAAAACCAATCAAAAAAAGGGGGAATAAATTAATATTACGATACAAGAAAAACGCGCGTTAAAAAGGGTTTTAATAAAAAAAAATCGCAAAGAATCTACTACCCAGAACACTCAATACGCAATTCAGTGTTTAAAGCTCATTTATTTAGCCTAAACGTATACGAAAACTGTTTTTTTCGCAAAAGTGATATTCTCTGTTTATAAAACACTGTGTTCTTCTTATAGATAACGAAACAAAATGTTTTCCTTGGGCGTGCTATTTATAGTAAAACGTATCATATCTTTCTTTTAAAATATTAGTTAGTATAAACAATGCTTTCGAGTCCACATGCGGAGTGGTAGTCGCAAAAATCATAATTGTAGGTGTGAATATAGTATTCGCTTTTATTAACTCGTCCAATTAAATATTAAATATCGCAAATATCATAATTCAATAACTCGAGAATTTAAAAACATTCCTGTATAATTTCAACATAGGGGTCAGTTTTAAAAATATAGTAATATAATGCATACTTTGCAGTATCACTTAATTAATAATTGTATTTATTACTCAAATTAAAATTAAAGTAGGTACTGAGGAAATATCAAATAATTTAAATTATATTTCGCTGAATCAACTCTGGACAGTATACAAGGGATGTCTCACTCTCCATCCAGGATTCAGTAGTATTTACGTTGTTCTCAATAGTTCACTTCTCAAACAGTATTAACCCAAAAAATAACACGAAAAAAAGCTATTTGTCAATTATACAGGCTGCTCAGAATTGGCCAATAAACGGAAAACATTTAGGCATATTGTTCTATTTTTGATTAAAGTTGATGCATAAGGAAGGACAAAATTTTAAATGATATGTACTGGTGGCACAAAATGCGTAAAAATGATTTTAATCTTTTTTTTTCAGTTATATTTAATGTGAAATAAGATTAATATGCTTCTTTCTACTTTTTGGTGCTCCAAAAATATGTATACTCAATTTTATGTCTTAGTTAATAAATAGCCTCCATCATAAATAACCGGACCTAGTGATATTACTATATTTGTTACACTGTTTGTACACATTAACGCACCAATTTCAATCAAGAATAAAATCCTACCAAATATGGCCAAATCCTGTAGATCTATGAATATATTCTACAACAATGCATCAGAAAATAAAATAAAAATTTAATATAAAGTATATATTGTAAATTTACAATAAACAGAAAATACCACCTTCGAAACCATCATACAATAAATTTAATATGCACATACAGGGTGAAAAAATATATACTTACAGGCCATTTCTGGACTTTAAATTGTTTTTTCTTAATAAAACAAGAACCGGTCCCTATAAACTTTTTTTCTGGAAATTTGGAATAAGTGTGATTGAATATCCAATAAGAATGATAAAAATATATAAGGCTAAGGTTTATTTTCTAAAGTGATAAAATTATTCAATCAGCAGATTAAATTATTTGGTCAGCCATTTAATGGAATGGCAATCATAATATTTTTGTAAGCAAAATGGACGAATGAGCAGCAAAATAAGTGAACGAGCAGTAAAATGTGTGAAAGAGCAGCAAACTGGATGAACGAGCAGCAAAATGGGTGAATGAGCAACAAAATGGATGGGCGAGCATTAAAATGGATAAAGAGCAGCAAAATAGATAAAATAAGAGCTGTGTTGAAACTTATTTCCCTCAAGCTTGTCCAAATCAATTTTATTAGTTTAGGTTAACTTGGGCTATTTTCGGTTTGTTTAAGCCAGGAGTTGAACGGAAATCAATGTTCGTTTAAGCCAGTATGAGCTAGCGCAAAGAGTTGGGTTAGTTTGTGATACAAAAAACTAGCAGCCATTGGGTATTTGTTTTTGCTACTCAATTATTCTTTTTGCTACCAAAATATTGCAAATACCTATTTTGCTAATCAATTAAATACATTTGCTGATCTAATTTTGCTGCTTGATTATTTATTTCGCTTCCAAAATATTAAATATTTTGCTGAATAGTTAAATACCGGCTTTTTTTTAAAGAAGCTCTTTTGCTGATCCCATGATATGTAATTTGGTTTGTTTAATTTTCATCGTAAATTTCCTCAAAAAAAAAAACGTAACTTTCTATTCCATTGAAATAGAAATTATAACACACCTGTATGTTTTTTGTCATCTCACTTACATATTGAACTATATGCATATTGCGTATCAACTGGTTCAAAGTGATCAAAAATATATTCAATATTAAAAAAATCTTTCACACTCGTTTTTTTCGGTGGCATATCGATACCTCATGGAACCAGGTTTTTGTTTTATAAAAATAAAACATTTAAAAGTCGAAAAATGACCCTTACGTGTATCTTTATTTGGATTATCGTGTACTTTACACATGATTTTCGGGAAAAAACGGCTATAAATTAAAAACCTTACGAACACAATATAAAATTGCATATGTAGGTACCACACACTATATTAAAATGAAAAATTGAAGGAATACTAAATGGGCTCTTTCAGGGCGGGATATGGTATAAAATTATTAAAATAGAAGACCACTTGTTATTTACGTAAATTTTTCGTAGCTGTTTTTGTATACAACCGACACGTTTTGAGTAGTGATTCTACCTGTATATTGCATATATCAATAAAATTAGAATCGCCTCAAACAGCTCAATAAATAACTTAAACTTAACGACATTAATACCTTTTCTAACTCAAAATATGTGCACACTTTGCTCAGATAAAAATAGCTATAAGTACCTATAGGTATAGATTTCTCAAATATATAAAAATTGTTATGTGTAAGCACCTTCCTAAAAGTAACAGGCAAAAAACATAAATCTTTACGAAATTACATTCTCATTTCATAGAATAACTTGTTAATTTCTTTACCTTGAAAAAAATGTATTGGGTTTTAAAGCTCAAATTTCTGTTAGAAATTGCAATAGTCAAAACCAACTGCAAAATCTAGGCACGTTTCACATTTAGTAAAACAATACAAATAGAAACACTACTCAGAAAACTTGTAAACCTCTTAAAAATAAAGCATCAAAAATAGAAAATAGAACAGTCAAACTTTTATAGAAAAAAATGCAGATCCTGGATATAATTGTTCAGAGTTTAAAAAAATATTAGTTTTAAGAATAAATTGTACTATGGCTATTCTCCAATAAACAGTTTGTTTTTATCAGGCATATTAACAATAATTGGATATAAAAAGGATATGAGTCTACAAGGGCGTTTTTCTGCAAATTTACTTCAAGTCAAGCCTTCAAGCTCGATGTTTTCAAAACTAAATTAAAAAAATAAGTTAACATGCTGCCATTTGGTACCTTAAGACACTTCAGTTTTAAACAAGCAAATGCTAGTTTTTAATCACACAACCAATTTTTTGGAATCTTCTTGTCAATATTATTTTATACACAAAATATATTTTCGATAACCAAAAGGCAGATTTTCTACTTTTCTAATACGGTAACTAAATCGTCTCATAATGATCATCAGAAACGCACTTTTCACTATATAAAAAAGCCCTTATACACCCGAAATCCTAACTTAAATATAAATGTGTGCAAAATATTCTTAAAACGGACACATCCAAATTTACACCTCGATTTACACCTAACAGCCAACATGGATAAAATATCAGGGGAGTACCAAAAACTCTTAGAAATATTTAGGAATCAATATATACATATCTGAAAATATCAAGTTACACTTAACCGAAAGAATATCTTAATAGCTATAGTATATAAAAACCTTAAAGTTATCGATAATAAAAATACTCTATTTCTAAATAAAAAAGATAGGACCATATTTTACAGACTGCATTAAACAAAAACGTTCATATAGGTTCCTAAAAAGGAAATCTCTCATTAATCTAAAATCAACAGATAGAAAATCAGAACAAAAAGCCCGCAAAACTTTCTCCTGAAAAAGATGAACTTTGAAAATTTGTCGACAACAGTAGTTTTGATCTCAAAAATTATTCCAGCATTGGAAGAAAGTATGATTATGAAATACTGTCCAAAATAAGATCGTCAACGATTGACAAACCAATAAAATTTATTGATTTAATTGATTTTGATGCATTTTCAGATGCTGATATTTTAAGCCTTCTCGCATAAACAAGAAGAGCAAGAAAATTAATTTCTAATTTAGCTACAGACTTTTCTTTTCAAAATCCGTAATGACCATCCATATATTGAAGTTTAATCTGAACAGAAATATCACGAAATTCAATTTTTATTTAATTTTTCCTTACATTTTTAACATAATATACCTACAGTCCACCACTCGGTCCACCATTTATTTATGAGTTAAACATACAATCATATACTTCTTTATCACTAACCTATTAAATCTTTCTAAAATATCAAAAACTTTTAGGACTATCAATTTCTAGAAAAAACAAAATCCTAAAAGAGCATCAAAATCAGTAATCCATTTTGGAGCCAGAGAAAAGCAGAACATTTATATTTCTTATTTCAACTGATGGTAATTTTATTTATAAAGAAAATGCACTAAAAAAAGTAATTTTTCATAAAGCAATGAAGACTATTTCCAATTAAACTAATTTTATACTAATATTTAAATTCACTTGTAATCTGTAAAATAAGCCCTTACAAATATGTCGGGAGCAGCGTATTAAACCTAAAATACTAATATGTCCTTAAACAACGTTGCATAATGTAAAAATTATTGTATACTCAGTTCAAAGGGTAAAAATAATAATAATAATAATGTGTAAAACCTGATTCATTTTGGTGCAGTTTTTGTTTAAACTCGAGAAGTTATTAATGCTCTTATTACTTTAATTATTTATTAGTACAGATTGGCAGCAAGTATTTAATTATCGTCATGAATAATCATCTGCAATCAGAAATATAATATGAGAATTTAATATAAAATATTTTTCCCATATGCATGTCCACGGGAGGAACCCTGTGGAATTTTTAGTCGGCAACTCTCACAAATTTCAATAGCATTTCAGCTATGTACCAAGAATTTCGCTGTATTTTAAGTCAAATTTGCCAACCCGGGATTTCCTGATAGTTCAGCACAATATCAGAAATTTCATGATATTTTTAGTGCACAAAACACCAGTAGTTTCTGGCCATTATGTTGCATTTTGTCTGCCAGTCACCTGACAAATAAACTATTATTTTGTAATCAAGAAATTATGCAATATCCATTTTTGCTACCATCGAGGCAACTACCCAAAACCCCCTTAATCTCGCTATGCCTTCAAACTATGTTTGGGCAAAATTATATAAAGAGCCATCTTCTTAAATCTAAGAAAATCAATAAGAACCTCACCTACATTTAAAATGTAAAAATTTATTGCCATCTTTGACCCTTTTCAAAAATTGCCACTAAACATGATTAGAAAATTGTTTAAACAAAAACTGACCTACCTTAAGACAGTCCATGCTTAATAAAGTCTATAAAAAAGTCTATAAAAATCACCATCGGCTCCTGGTTGCAGCATAATAGTACAAAAAGCTATTTCTTTTAAAGCTAGTGATTTTATTTTCTTTTTATCCGATATAGATCTATAAATATTTAATATCTTTTAGAATACCCTTTTAGCAAAAACACTTGTTAGTTTGCTCCATATTTTCAATACTTACCATTAGTTAAAAATGCCTTTTTAAAAAGTACATCTTAAAAATGGTATTCAAAGAATGCATGCTTTATACCTCATACTAAAAATACATCTTTAGTCTTCATTCTTATCAACTACATAATAATGTGAAAGACACTTCCACTATAGTAACCAATTGCAAGATAAAAACTGAAGTCACTACAAAAGGAATTCTTCAGCACATCTACAACTGGGTAGTGCTGATCTACCTAAAAGTATGCATAAGTGTATTATGGTTCACCTACCAAAAACAAAAAGTTCATTACATACTAATTAATTTTTATCATCGTCATCTTGTTCATCAGAATTGGAGTCAGACTCTCCACTGGACTCTGATTCTTGATCTTCTTCTTCTTCTTGATCTTTGCTCATTTCCATATCATTTGAGCTCATACTATTGCCCTCTGACTTAGACTCCAATGGGTCCTCTTGTCCTTTTGCTTCTTGAGAATCACTCGAGCCCCCATCATCCACCTTTCTCTTCTTAGTTTTTTGTTCCGTGTCACTGTCTGAGTCACTTTCCTCTTGCTCTTGAAGCATGGAAATGTCAGGGGTTACATTTATACTCTCTGAGGCTTCAACCTTTATGTCTGGATCCTTACTAGTATCTTCCTTTGATTTCTCCTCCTTTTCCCCACCCTCCTCTTCAGGCAGATCCTTGTACTTACTTCTCCCTTGCACCTTGTACTTGTACCCTCCTCCATCATCTCTTAGATGTAACTTTCTGTGTAGCTGCATATAAGATTGTGTTGAGAACTCTCTCTTACATATATCACATCTGGCATTCTTCATGCCCTTTATGAAATACTTTTTTGTGTTTTTCTGCTGGTGTTTTCTGACCCTATGTCTCAACAAACCAGCTGAACTGTTGAAAATCCGGATGCAAATATCACAGACATATTCACCGTTTTCATTCGGATCAAGATTTAGATCTGCTGGAGTCTCAGCAATAATTGAAACACTCAGAGCATCATTTTCATAAGAAGAGTTTGCTTTAAAGTCTTTTAATGTGAGCGATGTGTTCTGTGACTCCTGGTCCTTCTTGTGCCTATTCAGACAATTTTCATAGTCTGAACGAGTCAGGTGCTCCATGTAGCAATAGTTACACTTAAATGGTAGTTTTCCTAGATGAAACTGCTTGAGATGCTGCTTAAGAAGTCTTATTGTGGGGAAGGAACTTTGGCATGACTCGCAATTAATGTCTGTTTGGTTGGGAGAGCTTGACAAAAAGTGACCTCCTGAGTACAAATCATCTTTCGGAAGAATAGGAACAAAATTAGCAGGAGGAGCTGAAGCACTCTCTTTACCATTAGGAGTTCTGGCAGCTACTCCATTCACTCTTGCCTGCTTTGGGTCTATTTTTTGTTTCGTTATCACTTCATCCCAATCATTTTTCGATTCATCTTCACTACTTGAAGGATCGTCATGTTCCAGAGACAAAAATGATGTTGGATCGATTTCTACACTCATTTCTTCTGCCTTGGCCTCTGTTAAGAGTTCAGTAACATTTAAATTAGTTCTAAGCAACGACTCTCTTGGCCTCTTTCCAGTTTCATGCTTCTTAAGAGGTGGTGGATCAACTGAAGTTATTGGAATAAATTTTTGGAAGGTATTGTTAAGATTCAAAAATACATTTTGATTTGTATCTTTGCTTTTTTGAGCACTAGTGTCTACGCTGCTAGGAATAGGGCTTATGGTTGTCGTAGGTATAAGATTCAAGAATACATTTTGATAAGTATTTGCGTTACCTGTTGTTCCTTGATTTTGGGATCCAACCAAGATCTTGACATACTTCTGATTAGGCAGCAGCATGTATGCGCCCCCCTGGCCCAGGGGATTTTCCGTTTTAACAGTACTTTGAGATTCATTCTTCTTTTGAGATTCCTTGACCAATTCGACGTAATTTTTTAAGACACCTGCCGATTGCACACACTGTTTTTTGAAACTGTATGCTATATTAAGCCGCTTAATGCACGGGTGGCACAGCAAAGGCTTGAAAGTGGTCCATTCCTACAAACAAACACAAATAGCTCCCGGTTCCGGTATTCAACAACAACAATAAAAACTTACCACTTCCGAAACACAAAGTTGCAGCTTGCTCATCAAAGTTTCACTCGGCTCGTTTTCAATGTGAGCCAGATCGATGAGGTTTTTATCATATTTGAGACAGACACGACAGAAATTCGGTAGCGTAAACATTTTAAACGAAATTAATCATTAAATCCACTGAAATTTTATTAAAAACCTAAACTGTCAAAGCTTTGTCAACCGATGCGCCATATTTGACCACCGTAAATAAAAAAATAAAGGAAAATGAAAATTATTTTCCAAAATACACATTTACATGCCCGATCACATTCTGTCTTTGTTTGGTACATGCATCTAAACCCATCGCTTACTGACCTACTACTCCAAATATCAAATGCATGGAAGTTCACACTAGAAATTTGTCATTTGCTGCCAACCTAAGGCATCAAAATATACTACAGACAGCTAAATTTAAATTTGACCGCGAAATGCTTATGGGATATTTTTAGCAGCTCGACTTTTTAAAATATGCGCAAGCTATTTTTAATTAAGTGAGTAGGTAAATCTATAAGAAAATATATCATATCTGAAAGCCAGCATAACGATTCAAATGACTAAATCTTAAAATAGTATCATAAGATATTAAAAATATTTTAGTTAGAATCACAAAAAATGCGGTGTTTGTAAGTAAAGCACAGTTTGCATTTACTTCTTTTAACTTCATTGTATAAATATCCACATAAACAATATGTTGTTTATATTTTCGTATTAACTATAGTAAAAAATGAACATTTAGGGGAATATAGAATATTTTTAAATAACTATTTAATTTGGTGGATGCGCAGGAAAAATATAATGGAATGGTGTAAATGATAATCCGGACAAAAGAGAGTAAAAGCGCTTAAATAAGGATTTAAATGATTTTTTAGAACACAAGTGGATCATGCGGAATTCCTCCACCACCAATTCCTCATGACGACGGCAGTAAAGGGAAACACTTGGAAAAACATTCAAATCAAGAACCCGATTATGAAGTTATTGAGTTTGGTCAATATTCTAATGCACCAATTTTACACAAGAATAATGGGCAAGGTAAGGAATAAGCGATTAGAAATCATTACCTACTTACTTCATATTTGCATCATTGAACAGATAAGACAATGAAGTAGGAAGTAGACTCGAATATAATATTAATGTATCCATACGATCCATATTAATTAAGGACTAAGGTATAACAGTTATTACTTTATATCAATTAATATAAGTTTTTTTTAAAGCACAAACCTCTCCGAAACATTGCCAACTATGTGGATCGTCCTCCCCATCCGTCACTGTTCGTTGCGAACATTGCAAACAAGACTTTTGCCTATCTTGTGATGATATGTACCATAGACACCCAAAAAGGCAGAATCACATAAGACGAGTGAGTTCAGTTACTTTTATTAGAATTATTCATATTTATAAACACAACCCCTGAAGAAGTTACTAATATTGCTAGCTCTTAAGTCAGCCTTTAAGAGTTTGTACAATAGGTACGCCCATACATTTTATTAGCAATTATGAAGCTCTTTGGGCTCCGATGTGTTTTTATTTAAACTATCAATTTTCAATCAGTTTCAAGTGTTTGATTCGATTTTCAGCCTGGAATGATTGGTATTTTTGGTACTTACCAAAGACATTTTTAGGTTAAATGTCTTCGGTACTTACCAATGCATTTCCGCGACCGCGGTTTTAACCAAAGTAGGGGACACTATGACGTCACCAAACAGCTGATTTTCATTTGGTATTTACCACTTGTTACCGCTCTTTGGACTTGGGCACCGAACAGTAACAAGATACTAGAAGGTCCACTCTCAGTCGGCGCTTTTGTTGTAGCGCTTACAAAGACTGTAGACCAGACGGGGTGACGTGGCACGAGGCCTGAGCTCTCACCAGGTTCCGCGACGGGGCAAGGAAAGAAATACTGTGAGTGGGGCTTAGAATGAACCCTCTAGTCTATTGTTAATGTTCGGTGACTTGGGTTAATCTTTCGGTTACAGCTTTTGAGGTTGTGTTAAAGAATGTTTTTAAATTTTGTTTAAAGTACATTTTTTGCGGTTAAATTAATTTTGCAGTTGCAGCTCAATGGAAGAAGCTAAATGCTAGATTAGGGCTAAATTAGCAGGAAGAAATGTTAGTTGAGGTTATTGACCTGAAGATGGCAACTAATTTGCTTAATGGTATATATTCATTTAGCCATTTCTCAGTATTAAAAAATTTCA
Source organism: Pissodes strobi (assembly GCA_016904865.1). Taxonomy (NCBI): domain Eukaryota; kingdom Metazoa; phylum Arthropoda; class Insecta; order Coleoptera; family Curculionidae; genus Pissodes; species Pissodes strobi. The sequence goes on along the minus strand of JAEQML010064517.1, from coordinate 1,397 downwards.
TTGGATTTTCCCGCATACCTGATGCTGCCAATGCAATATTTATATCTTCTTGAAACAACTGGAGGACTTGTAAAGTGTTTTATGTATTTCAATGGTGCCAATGTATGTCAAAGTCATGGATTAATGAAACTTTATCAATGGACAAAGTGCGCACACTCGTTCCCCTATGAAAATTGTGCGCATTGCGTCGTACCCATTGATATGTACTCAATGGTCCTACCTTGGTACATACCTATGAATCAAGCAATAAGCATCTATAAACCCGGCCTTATCATTGGAACTATAGTTAGAATGAATATTCACTCACTGCGCACAATACCTACTTAACATGTGTAGTTCATCCCCAAAGAAAATCCCTTCGATAAACCAAAAATTTCGCTCCATTTTTTCATTTATTCTCATAAGAAAAACAAAAAAAAAACAACAGACAAATAAGAAATAAAATCCAATGTTGGTTTAACCAATTTATTTCAGCGACTAGTTAGTTCAGTTGTGATCCTTGAGTGGTTGGGTACTATGACGTCACACTTAGCTGTCAAAGTTATCAACCGAAAGGCTAACCGCGGTATTTACCGACGAATAATCATACCAGGCTGAAAATCGGCTTTGGTGATATCCAAACCATTTTCACCGGGACTATTTGCGGAACTGTGAAAACTATACAGGTCTTTGGTAGAGATCAGACATACTAAAAGAATTTTGGTATAAAAAATTAGTTGTAGTGTTATTTAGGAAATATTGTATAATATATATTTTAGAGAGTTGAAGAAAGAGGATTTCATCCTATAAGACCTCCGTTACCCCCTAAAGGCGAAGCCCCTCCAGTACCCGTGCCTCCACCAAGACGACGAAGATCTGGTTCCGTGGGACCCTCACCATGCCCTTCTCCCACACCAACAAGACAGAATCAGGTAAAAAGGAAATACACTTAAACACTTCTTATAGGTATATAATTTGGTTCGGTAAGCACGGTAGGTATACGTAAATTGTATTGCATGCATGCAAAAAGCCATATAGACAGTTCAGTGTTCAATCATCCCAATCCAAGTAGGCCGACCGAGCGCGTCACTGTGAGTACCGTTGCAATTGAGGTTCTAAAATACTAGTGCACACTGAGTGAATAATCTATATCCCGTTCCGGTTGATGCAGATGAATAAGGCACAAATACACTCGGTGCGAATTAGATTAGTTTGCGAGCGTCAGCTTCTCACTGGTTGAAAAGTTCTCCGATTTTGACTCATATGATTAATGAACCTGAACATCTTATCGATTTAAATAAGTATTTAATAAACTAATTTAGTGAACTTCAGTGAATTAAGGTTTACACAGACTTCACTTAAAACCATTCAATATGATAAATGGACGATCATGATATGGACTATTCAAATGGCAGATA